>WITN01001186.1:0-23466 GCA_015025155.1 Lactarius quietus
TCAAGTTACCACCGCAATGGAAGATACATGATGTGTTTCATACAGATTTGCTCACACCTTTCAAAGAAACATGCATGCATGGCGCAAACTACTTATGCCCACCTCCTGAATTGGTTGAGGGCGTAGAAGAATACGAAGTTGAGAAGGTGCTAGACTCCAGAAGACATGGTCGAGGGCGCAAACTCCAATACCTTATCAAATGGAAAGGATACGCCGATTCAGAAAACCAGTGGGTCCCATGGGACGACGTCCATGCAGAGGCAGAGATAAGGAAGTTCAAATGGTTGAACCCGAGGGCTGAAACTCACATAAAAGCAGCCTTGACAGGACCGTCTATACTCCCATCTTCCCGACCTCCTCATAACATGTCCCATGTCCCTCTCACCATTGTCAACCTTGACAAGATCCCTGCCATCGACACCCTCACCACCTATGACACCAATAACAACGTCGACGACCCCTTCTGCTTGGCGCTCGAACACGTCAGAACAACAGCTGAACACGACCAATCTGCCCAAGACCTGGCCGAGGCTCGCTGGCAATTTCCCACACCCGCAAGTGGACGAGTGGAGGAGGATGAGGAAGGACTACAGCCTATTGAAGGAGGTGATGTCAGCATGGTGACAGGATCAAGTGGTGAAGAGGACGGCAGCGGAGAGATGGATGAGGATACGACTGCTGATGAGGCAAGTATCCTCCAGCCCTCAACCCGGATCCACCTCGAGTACCGCTGTCGACCACGATAGCAGTGAAGACGAAGACGACGATAGCGACGAGTCCTACCATGTCGCTCGGGTTGTCTGCACCCAGTGTGACAACCCCCCCAACTACTGCCACTGCGCTCCCCTCCCTATTATACCCTGTTCCAGTAATTGGGTCGAGGTCGAGGGTTAAGGGTATCATCACAGACCGCGTTTTCGCACCAGAGGAGCTGAGGGTCGAGGGTATCATAAAGGACAAGTCAACAAATTCCCATGGGGGTCGAGGGTATCGTCTCAGCTCCACATCGCAATCACTTTTTCGTTACAAGTGCCCCACCCAGTACAGTGCATTACCAAGTTCACACTAATTCTTATGAGACACAGAACAAGGGTTAAGGGTCTTGGGTTAAGGATTAAGGGTCTTGGTTGAGGGTTTAGCCTATGGTTCAGGGTAAAGACAAATATGTACAAATAATGAAAGATTCATTTTTTGGATATTTACTTCATCCAATACAACATATCCTATCTCAAAACATGGATATTCCCCCAAATTATTCCACTTATTCTAAACACTGTTTAATTTCTGCTGACATATGTTTAATTTCATACTTACATTTCCACCTTTCTTAGTGTTTACATTGGCCTTTTGACCCTTTTTCCCTGTTAGTAGGGGGAAAGGGATAAAGTGAGTGAAGGCACAAAATACATTCAGTGGTGATAAGCTGAGGGTGCAGATGGAATGGGAATGGTTGGGCATAATGCATGACTGTGCACAGTGTTTCATGCATACATGTGAACAGGGCTTGGCAAAGTAATTTTGTACTACAAGGGGTGTGGTGGCCAGTATGCATCTTTATGAGAGCAAGAGATGGTAGCTCTTGTCTCAGTTGTTCTTCAAGGGTTTGGGATGACAGCAGTGGGAGGGGATGAGAGAGAGGAGTGAAGGTGGGACAATGGTAGGTTGTGAGTAAGTGACAAGACGGTTTCAACCACCTGTGATGAACCTGACTACCACCACTAATCTTGGTGACCTCAACTGTTACATTTGACTGGATGTATTGGCTCGACTTGAGCATGGGATGTGGGGTATGGAGTCTGCTGATGGATCTCTCAATGGAGTTGCCATAAAGTGGTCCAGACTTCTCTGGCTGAGGGTCATGGATATGGTGCCAACATATGTGAGAGCATAGGGCAGAATCCTAGGTGGAGTCATGAATATACAAGTGTTGGATCTGATACAGAGTACCTTCAAATGTTGTAGAGAGAGATGGTGGAGTTGACAAGTTGTCTGGACTTAGATGCAACCCTGTATCTGTGACAGTGTGAATTGATGTGATTCAATAACTGAGACCTAAGGTCCAAGTCGTTACAGGCACTCATTATATACAAACTAGGACACACCACTACTGATACCTGTTGTATGAGGATCACCACCAATACTACTAGTATGAGGTTATATGGAACAATGCAGAAGATGGTGGATCAACATGAGGTATGAAAATGAGTCATGAGGTTGAAACAGTGCACATGGAAGGGAAATATGAATTAGAAGATGGAAATGTCCCAATGATAGCCCATATGATGAGGCATGCTGTGTAGAATAAGCAGCCAAGAAAAGGTTGGACAAAATTGGCACCTGTGGCCAATCATGTAAGTCTGGTTGTAACATCAACAATGTGAAGAATATGACTACAATGACCTTGACTACAATGACCACAGCCTCAACCACCCACTGTGACTCTGTGAGGGTACAGCAACAACCATGGACCATGAGCACAACAACTGTGTTCATCAAGCAATTTTAGTTTTTACAAGATTAAAATTACCCCAGCCACCATATTAACTAAATGTGCAGATCAATCTCATAGCTATGGTAGCAGCTCCACGTCCAAGTCCAAGTCATTAGCTAGACTACTCCTCATGCAAGATCGCTGAGGAGTTTAGGGCAGGTCAAATTTACTAGTGAAATGAAAAAGGAAATTGTGGCTGAATAAAACCATAGGGATTTAGGCTCCATTTTACCAGTCTGGATATTGCAGGGCTACCTTCATATACAGACAGTCACCAGTCTTTGCTGCAACCATGATGACAACAAACTCACGACAATGTCCAGTGATGGACAGTGGGCATGCAATGACAATGGTGGCCACAAGTCAGCCCAGACTGAGAAATGCATCAATGGCGATGAGGGGCCAGTGGCAGTGGTCACAGGGTGGGATAGTGATCACTGCTGAAACTTAGTAACTTACAGTCATTGCACTACCTGTAGATAAATACATGTTTTCAGTCATTTTCACTAAGTTTGAGTAGGAGGCTGAAAAATGATGAAAAGCTTCAGCAGTTGTCTGGAGGTGGCAAGGAAATGATCCTATACATGTATAATGGAAAGGGGAAGAGCCAGGATCCAGAAGGAGAAGGGCATGTCATTTTGCTGATGCACAATCACAAGGTGCCGTGTATAGGTGAACCCTATACGCGGCACTATAAACCTATATTTCAAGTACAAACAAGCCATGTCTTTTGAAGTGCCACGTATAGGTGAACCCTATACGCGGCACTATAAACCTATACTTCATGTACAAACATGGCATTGTCTAGTGATGTCAATGTTCAGTTCAGTTCAGTACCCAATTTCCCAACCTACTAATTGGATGACCCATCCAGTCACTGTGAATGTTTTGTTGGATGATTATCATCCAAGTGTAGACTGTTTCTTGGGATTCAGCCCAGCGTAGATGCTTTAGAGGCTGATTTCAATTCATCCTATTTTTCGATGCTGATAATCATCCAAATAAAATCCTTCTATTGCTAGCTGAAAATCATGACATGTGAAACTGATCTCAAATATCATTCTAAAACACATCTGTCACTGGATGACCAAAAATCATGGATGAAAATCATCCAAGACCAAGGAATCGACTTAAACAAAACTTGGGCTCAGGTGTGGGAAACGGTACCATTGGCCACAGCCCACTTGGCCACGGAATTACACAATGTTCAAGTTCAACTATGATACAACCTCTCCCCACCCATCTCCCCGTTGCTGCCTCTTTTTCTTTTTCTTTTTCTCCCTCAGTTTTTATTAACTTTATTGCCTCTGCAACAGGTCACATTGCGACACCTTCAAGGAGCTCATTTTCACTTTCGCTGTACCGTCGATCCCTTTCAGCAAATGTGAAGATGCATTTTTTTTCACTTTTTTTGTTTTTTTCTGTTCTCATCTTGAACTAGTGTGGGACAGCAGTCACGATCACACCACCGACCTCTCCCATTGTATTTACATGTACACAAGCCCACTACACCCATCCACCATCACACTAAGTCCTGGGTAACGACTCTTTCCCTCCAGGCTCCCTCCTTTAACTACTTGCAGAGTACAAGGACCACTCAAGCACCAAGCCAATACTGCTCAAGGAACTCCAATGTGAGTGCTGGTGTATCATGTGGCTGCCATACCCCATCACAAAGATGGGTTTCATGCGCAGCTGGAATCTCATTCAGGTTCGTCCTGTCTCTCGCTAGCATGAATGGTACATGCAAATGTGGTATGTGGGATGGGTGGGGACAAGCCCCTTTCATCCTGTGCCCACCACATGCGAATGGGGAGGGGAGGGGTGTGCAGTGAGGGTCTCCCCTCTTTATGCCCCCACCGCACTTACACACAAGGTGGCATGGGTAAGGTACGTCCTGCCCTTTTGTCCCCCCTGCCTCTGCTCACACACTAACAAATAACCAGGGCACACAAACATGTGGTCACTGTCACGGTTTGACATGTTGCAGACTGATGATGATCATCATTACGAGGTCTCGGAGTTCGGGACGCTTACTACTTGGTTATGACTACGATAGTAAGCCGTTATTAGTCATGGACACTTACGCGTCGCCGGCATTTGGGTTTGCCGGTGTTTCAGGATAGATAGTGACTCATTCCTAGGATAGTTGTATTAGGGTTCAGTATTCCAAGCTGCGCTTTAAAGCCAGCATGTAACTGTATATAAGTCGTATAGTGAAGACCAAGACTCTCTAGCTTGGTCTTCTTGGATCATCACCACTTGTCTTTTCGTCACTCCCTTCCAATCATTCGATTGAAGCTTGTCCTTCGGGATACCCTAGTGTCAACCAAGTGACCTAGTGGCTGTGCAACTTAGCTAAGTTGCCCGTGTCTGTCAAGATTCATCCATACGCTCGAGCATCACGTCACAGATCGGTTCAAGTCGAACCAGCGTTAGGTGATAATGCTACATTAAGACCAAGCTTCAAAGTGGCGTCATCAGAAACTACAAGAGAACGTTGTCACAACTGTGACAACTTTTGGTTTCAACACAGAGGCGCTGACAACGTACCACAAAGATTTCGCAAGAATACAGAATACCGGTATAGTAGCACTACAGGCACTACCGGATATCACGCTAGGAGTCGGGAGGATAACCGATCCGTTGCAGTTGAGTTTGTCTACGATCAATACGTTTGGGTAGAAGTTCGCTGGTTTCAACCACAGAACGGAAACAGAGAGTGGGAAGGTTTCCGAACAGCCTTAGAAGATCTAGGCTGTGATATCTACATCAACGAGCTCACACAAGAGGAACTACAAGAGTTGGAAAACACAATCACCACCAGCAAACCAGCATCTACTACACCACCCCCATCACCAAGTACTAAGAGTAACGCATCTCTTGGAGCAAGATCGTCCTCTCCATCACAACAAGGAGTCAATTTAGCAATCGCTACAGAAACATTACGCCTAGGAGCAATGGCAACCCTCACCTCTCATGTTCAAGCTCAGGCGGCTACGGAAAGTTCATCCGCACAACCAATTTACTCGCTCACTACTTCACCAATAGCACCGACTGTCACGACATTTCGGGCCCTTACCGATCCTCAGAATCAAGCACCTCCCCCAAATCCTCCAGCAGGAGGAGGTAATGGCGGAGGAGGAGGTGGAGCAGGACCACCTTTCGGAAACCCACCAGCGCAAATACCAGCAGTGCAAGCACCCTTACCAGCGGCACATGACAAATTTTGTGGTAATCCACCCGCGGTCTTTGCAGGTGACCGTGAAAAAGCAGAGGAATTCCTTATGCAATGGAGTTTATATGAAGGAATCAATTCAACCCACTCCATTATGCGCAGCCCATATCAAAAAGCTATGTTATTTCTCACCTACATCCAGGGAACTGCCGTAACCGAATGGGTAGGATCAATGGTGGCTTGGCTACGAGTCCAGGTCGATGTCAACGGACAAGACCCTCTTGACAATTGGTTGTGGTACAATACCCACTCATCATTCATGAGGCAATACGCAGATACTCTTAAAGAAGAGAAAGCACAAACGGAATTGAGAAGGGGCATCAGAATGGAAAGAGGGGATATTGACGCGTACGTGGCGAAATTCGAACAACTGGTCAGATATGCTGGCTACAATATAGATCAACCAATGGTCCTTGATCTATTCGCAAATGGGTTGCCAAACAAACTACAAGAAACCATCTACCTTCACGACGATCCCACAGATTATGAGGATTGGAAAAGGGCAGCCATTAAACGCCAAGGTCAATATCTCCATTTGAAGAACAAAATTGATCAGTACAAGATACAACCTCGACCATCACCACCAACTCAAACAAATTGGAGACAGTTCAGACGCCATCCAGATGCGATGGATACGTCAGCCGATCGAACTAGAACCCGAGGACGGTTAGCGCATGCAGAGGACGTATTGGCACAGCCAAGACCATATCTCAATAACTCACAACCACCTTTCAAGCCTCGCGAAGGATTCTTGCGAAGGAGGCAACCTCCCGATCTCAGGGAAGTAATTTGCTATAATTGTCAAAAGAAAGGACACCTCAGTCGCAATTGCTCCCAGCCACGTCAACCACGAAATCCACCTAGACCCTTTAGCAATTCTAGGGGCATAGAAGTGGTGGACGACCGCTCTGAGACAGGAGAAGATCTCCACATCGCTCAAATGGTAGCAGATAATCGCACCACAGAAGAAAGGAAGAATGATTGGCTACAAACTGCGGCCAATGAGACCGAAGAATTTAAAGCCATGGCGATGCAGGAATTGATGGGGAATAAGGATTTTGGGGACGCCTGAACCCGACGGCCTGGGTGAGGGCTCTACGTTGTAATGCTGTATACATAACTCGCTTCCGTTCTATGCGAATTCCAGTATCGATCCGAACCAGCAGCAACAAGGCCGACATAAAAACATTAGTAGACTCCGGAGCAACGGACAATTTCATAAATCCACGATTTGTGAAACGGATGGGATTGGGCGCGGTTTCATTGCCGAACCCAAAACAGTTATTCAATATCGATGACACTCTAAACAAAAAGGGATCAGTCACCCACTTTGTCGATTTACAAATATTGACAAAAGGAATTACCAGGAAAATGAGATTCCTCCTAGCGGACATTGGAAAAGAGGATCTCCTCCTTGGATATCCATGGCTCAGCACTTTCGAACCAAAGTTCAGTTGGAAGCATGGCACGATTGACGAAAATGTGTTACCAATCGTAATCAAATCATGCCATCCCAAGGTCAACGTCAATGTAGTAGCTCGCCTACTTTCGGATATCGCGAAAGACAATATTGTCGCAAAATTAGGGGAGCATAGCTCTATCAAAGGAGCCGCCACTGATCTTGCCATAGCCGCAGGACCCAAGGAAAAGATCCAAATACCGAAAGAGTATGACGATTTCAAAAAGGTTTTTAGCGAAGAAGAATCCCATCGATTTCCCCCTTCACGGGAATGGGATCATGCTATCGAACTCAAAACCAATGCTCCAGACCATATCAATTGTTCTATATACGAACTCTCACAATTGGAGGACAAACCGTTACGTGATTTTATCACGGAACAACTCAACAAAGGGTACATCAGACCCTCTAAATCGCAGTACGCCTCTCCGTTCTTTTTCGTCAAAAAGAAGGACGGAAAACTATGCCCAGTATAGGATTATCGGTGGATTAACGAATTCACAATCCGCAACAATTACCCACTGCCATTGATTCAAACCCTCATCAAAGACCTTAGCGGTGCACACATATACACTAAGCTTGACGTACGGTGGGGATACAACAATATCCGCATCAAGGCGGGCGATGAACATAAAGCGGCGTTTAAAACGCCATATGGACTCTTCGAACCCACCGTGATGTTCTTCGGATTAACAAATTCCCCCGCCACATTCCAAACCATGATGAATCACATATACCGGGACACGATTGCGAAACATGACACCAAAGGGACCACTATTCGGGTTTATATGGACGACATCGGTATTGCTACCTGAACAAATATTACTGATCATGTCAACGCAGTTCGGGATGTGCTAACAGTGGCTGCGAAGTACGACCTATTTTTCAAACCGGAGAAGTGCACTTTTCATTTGACATCTCTTGATTACCTGGGGGTAATCCTTGAAAAAGGGGTAACACATATGGACCCTGTAAAGATCGCGGGCATTAAAAATTGGCCAACGCCAACTAAAGTGAAGGACGTACGATCTTTTTTGGGTTTTTGCAATTTTTACCGTCTATTCATAAGAGGATTTGCGTCAATTGCCAAACCACTGAACAATCTCACGAAGAAAACAACAGAATGGCAATGGGGCTCAACGGAACAACAAGCATTCGAAGTATTGAAGAGACGGGTTACAAGTGAACCTGTATTGACACATCCGATACTGAAGGATCAATTCGAGTTGGAAGTAGATGCATCAGGTTTCGCGGTGGGAGCGGTGTTACTCCAAAAGAAAACTGATGGCAAAAGACATCCTATAGGCTATTACTCTGCAACTCTTAACACAGCAGAACGAAATTATGACATCTACGACCTTGAACTATTGGCAATAGTCAAAGCTCTACGGCACTGGAGGCCTTTACTAGCAGGATCACCCCATAAAATCAAAGTATTCTCAGATCACATGAACTTGCGGTATTGGAGAGAACCACAAAAGATCAGTCGACGGGTCGCAAGGGAAGTACTAGAATTGTCAGAATACGATCTCGAAATTCACCATATGAAGGGGACTGCAAACGGACGAGCAGATGCATTGTCAAGACGACCCGACTACGATCACGGGGAACAAGACAATGAAAATGTCACAGTGTTACCTGATAAAATATTCATACGAGCCAGCAACACACACCGTACAGGAATTATACCCCATAAAGCTAATTAGGTCCAGGGTTACGTCTTGGTTAAGGCTTTCACAAACAGCCCGCGTTTTTTCACATGGGGTCGAGTCTTTCATTTCACAGCCACGCAGGGTCGAGTCTTTCACAGAACACTCTTTTTCACACGGGGTCGAGTCTTTCATTTTGCAGCCACACAGGGTCGAGTCTCTCATCGCACACACTCACTCCAACTTTTTTGTTTCAACTTTTTCGTTACAAGTCCTCATCAGAGCATAGCACCCCCATAAGTTCAGGGTCCTTCTCATCATGGAGGGTTTGGGCTCAGTGTTTGGGTTCAGTGTTTGGGCTCAGTGTTAAGTTTGGGTTCAGTGTGATTAGTCATCATCTTTTTATGTCATTGTTGGCATTATATCCATCCTTGATCCACCGTTCTCAATCGCCGTGCATTGGTCCCGCGTATAGGACCATCGCTATACGCGGTGCAACAAACCTATGGTTTGAGTACAAACATGACCATGTATGGACATGGTTATTAAGGCAATTGAAGGGCTACTGAACTAGCATCGGCAATGGGAATTGCGTACTTTCAGCAAGATTCCCACGGCCCTTAGCACCCGGAATCCGACGACATTTGAGACTCCGCCCTTTTCGCATACTTTCAGTGCTTATACTTTCGTCAAATCAGACAACTTTCATGTGGTGACATCGTACAGAACCCTGCGCCATCCAAACATCGCAAGTGCACCCATGAACACTGGAAGAACTGTCAAGATTATCCAGAGGCACACACCTGGGTACTAGGTCAGCCAGAATATGATGAAGAAGAAGAACAAGTACGCGCTCTTGTATGGGCCCAGGCGGATGGATACCCTGAGGCAGAAGAAGAATATGAAGTAGAGGAGGATGAAGCTCTCCGTATAGGCTAGTTAGTGAGTGGGATGATTGTCCACTCGTCGTCTTCAGAGACTGGCACAACCACTACAGGAAGAATGAAGGTCACGTGATCTAACACATGAAAGTCCCAGATCATGCCTTGTATCTGGTCTAACTCATAAGCAATGGGACTTCAAGGATGGAATGGTTTTGTATTATGTAACGTTGCCTTGGATGCAAGGTTCCCGAGAGGTCGAAGAATGTCAAGTATAGAAGAAGGGTCAAGTCCCAGGTCACAGCATGTATCTGACCTAAGCCATAACTCAGGGGACTTCGGTGTTGTATCAAGAATGGAAGATTATGGAAGGTTCTGGAAGGGCCATGGTAGGCATGAGGTCAGAGGCGATTCCTGACAAGGCTGAAGGTCTAGACATTTCCTTGTATGGTTCAAAGTTCTGATGGAACAGGTTCTGATGCGCTGGTATTGCGCCCTGACATTTGTTATCTCTTTATCTTGTTCTATGATGTCATTTGTGAGTCATGTGTGGTTCTTATCTGTGACTCATTGTTGTGTTATCTCTGACTCATGTGGGGCCGTATGCCTCATGTACTGTATGTTTCATGATAAGCCCCTGTGGCTTGATGGACAATTCTCATTGGCAGATAGGTCATGAGTCGTGTTTACTATAGTTCGAGCTCAGCTTTAAAGCTAGCTTGGAAGTACTATATATACTAGACAGGTTTCGCCAGTAGTCGTTAGCTTAGTTGTTTTGGACTTCCACCTGTATTCCTCTCAG
This sequence comes from Lactarius quietus, assembly GCA_015025155.1. Taxonomy (NCBI): domain Eukaryota; kingdom Fungi; phylum Basidiomycota; class Agaricomycetes; order Russulales; family Russulaceae; genus Lactarius; species Lactarius quietus. The sequence goes on from WITN01001186.1 coordinate 10,521, forward strand.
GTTCTATTCAAAGCAGTCTTATAGCAGAGTCATTGGTCTGTGTGACTAGTATCTTATCTTGTTGCCAACTTGTGCGTCAAAGCTATCACCTTGTTAGGCCTTCTCAAGGGGACCTTTTCTGGTTTATCGCCCTTCACGAGCTCTTGTTGGAGTTGTAAGCCTTGCGCTTAGCTCATCGTTTGATTCAAGGAAGCCCTCGGATCCAAGTCGGATCAGCGTTTGGTGGAAACGCTACATTTCAATCAGTAACATTTATTACTTTAAGTCACTAATTTTATAGTTAAGTTTTGAATCAAACATTTATAGTCCAACTGCTCCAAAATCAACTAAATTGGAGCTTCTCAATAAATAAAATAGCTAGAAATATGAAAATATTTGTGGAGATAGATAATGTCAGACATTGGGGGGTCCACTGCCAACTCTAAGAATTTAGATCATTCGTTCCCAAGTTATTCACTAAACATTGATGGAGTCTGAGTCAAGTTGCAGCAACACCCACTGCACACCCTGTCCCCCCTTCCTGCCCCTCTCCCCTGTTCACTTACAAATGGCGGGGAAGGGGGGCTTCACAGAGGAGGGACTGCACGTGCCCATGTATGATCACTCATCCATGGGACCCTACCTTCTAACCCTTTCGCAGGGGGAGGGGGCAGGACGGGGAAGAGGGAGGGGGGTCACCCATGCATTACCACATGGTCCTGTGGACGTGTGGTCAATGGCAGTGAAAGGGGGACGAGGAAGACTCACCTCCTCACTCGTAGCGGCAGCCTCCCCCATTTGTGAGTGAACGGGGGGAGGGGGGGTCACCCACGGGGCGACCCATTAACGTGTGGCACGTTTGCTCCTGTTCACACATGGTCAAAGGTAGTGGGAGGGGGGTGGGAGGACTCACCATTGGGCCTCTTCATGTTCTCATGGCAGGGCAAGTGGGGGGCACAAGGGGTGGCACAAACAGGGGGAAGGGGAGCGGCAGAACCAAATGGGAGAGTAGGGGCAATAAACGAAGGGTTCACGCATTATTTGTCCTTGTTTTGTATTGTATTTGTGCCACACAAATAGTTGATATTTTAAAATTTATTAATACAGAAAAAGTAAAACAAAATGCAAATGAAAAGTCAAAAGAAAGTCAAAGAAATTGGAGTTTAAATTTTGGTGGTTTCTGAGCGCCAGGGCCATGGGGAATCTTGCTGAAAGACAAAGACTGGCAATGGGTAGGCTGTGATGGCTATGGCAAAATTAGAGTTCAGAATTGTTTGTATACAAGCCATATTCTGTGAGATTTATAGCAAGTCAAAATTTCAGTGAGAGGAGATGAGAGGGTTCAAAACAGAGGGGGGCATGGAGGAGGAGAAGAAGCAATGAGACTGTGCATAGGTGCTGGTGGCAAATGTAAGCACCACATTCTGTAAGTCGTCCAATTCTGACCCAGATATTGGACCACACTTTTGGGTTGGGAGAGAAAATCAAATCCCAGCATCTATCCATGTAAATATGCATAATATTGGCTCATTCTCTTAGTCTGAGTTGCCCTTATCACAACCTCATCTCTCACTGTATACCACTACCATTGCCTAACCTACATCCTTCACTCTCACCACTTGGGGTAGACATCGTGCATCTGGGAAGCATCAGCGGACATTCAGAGGGATTTGCAACTTTCTCCCAAAAGTGAAGAAAGTTGATGACAAGAGTGAGTTGGTATGGAAGATTCACGCTCACCTCAAAGCCAATACAGCTTTGGCATCAATTCCTTGTCTTCACCTGAAGATGAAGCTCATCTTTGTTACAACCAGACTTATACAATTGGCTGCACATGCTGATTTCATCTGACCTTTTTTTCAGCTGAACATTCTACACAGTATACCTTATCACATGGGCTATCGTTGGGACCATTTACTTTTACCCCTCATGTTGTTCCACTACCTTCTGTGTTGTTCCCTATGATCTCATACTTATACTGATACTAGTAGTATTAGTGGTGATCCTCATATGACACTTACTAGTAGTGGGTGTCCTGGCTTGTATATAACACTGAGGTGCAGCAGGAGACAAATAAGCTCATTGCAGACTTCTTGCTGGTGGTGGAAGAGTGGGCAAAGAATATAGCACTGGCCGAAGCCCTCTCAAGAATGCGTGCTCAAGGCGAGCTCCTGGCAAAGGCTATGGCTAAGATGGAGTATGACATCACGTTTGAAATGCAGGCAGCGGACGCATGACAACGAGCCAAAGATAACCTTGAATTGCAATGAGGAGATGGTGGAATATTGATGGGAGAAATATGCTGCCATTAAGCTCCAAGCAGACCAAATCATACTGAATGAAGAAGTTGACTTTGTACAATCTGCAGCCATCTGCTTGGGCATCCTTGAACCGGTTGACCCGGCCCAGGTGCCGCCTGCAGCCAAGAAAGCCAAAGAAACCCCCTGGTCGGTGACAGCCACAAAGACAGCAGTTTGAGCGTGAGGACGTTCCAGCAGTGTGGTGGGAGCCAAGCAGTGATGCAATGCTTCCCACATGTGCTTGATTTCCCTTAGCTTGAATTGCGATTCCTCAGACAATAGGTCCCCCTGCATGGCTGCTGGGGATGATGAAACCACACTGACCCAGTCACCTGTTGCTGAGGTCCTGGCATGGGATGTGTCGACATTGATGCACAACCCAGCCAACCATATGGAGGGTGACAAGGGCCCTCTTCCTGTTCCCCCCCACCTTGCCACACCTGGTCCTATTGCTATTGCGGACTTGGGATGGGCAATGACAATGATGCTGTTGTACATCACTCTCAATCTTCCATCACTTCAACCCCACCAAATGTTGCTGAACCAGTGGGCCCCTCCATGCTTGAGAGCATACAGAACATGATGAGGGATACTATGCTAGCAGCTATCACTCCCCTGAACAAGAAGCTCAAACGGTTGGCGGTGATTGTGGATAAACCAAGTCCTCCATTTGACCTCCGCTCAGAATGCCTTCCTACATCTGCCGTCCCTCCTAAGTGTACAGTCACAGTCTCTGCTGCTACTGGCATTGCAAAGTTAACATACATTGCCAAACAGATACATGTATCAGGTGGCTCGGCTTCAATTGAAGACTTCTTACCAACCATGGATGACATTACAGCTGTCCGGGTTCCCCCACCCCCCAACTCCCACTCTGGTGGACCCAGACATGGGATTCATCCCTGTTCACTGTTCATGAGTGGCCATGTCCTTCACCCAAGCCACCAGTAAGAATGTGCACATCACTGCAAAAGCTATGCATCAACAAGTACAAATGAGCTCCACAGCCGCACAAGCTCATCTCATCCAACAACGCACACCTGCCGGACAGGCTCAGATGGGCCCTGGTTCTGTGAAGCCAGCCGGCTCGGGCAATAAAACTGAGGCCATGGTCATAAGGGATGGCAGTCTTGATAATGAAGTGGATGAAGAGAAGCTTTGACACTGACATTCTGTGGATGTTGTATGGGAAGCATGCACTTACCTGGCGGCTGCCTCCAAGCACACTCCCAACATTCTGAGTGGGTGATGGTCTACCACCCACCAAACCACAGGCAATTTCACTATGTGCTCACTGGTGATTTGAGCCCAAGGGTCCTTGCCACTCTGCAAACCACTGGGGAATAAGGGACTGGTTGTTTCCACCAGAGGTTGGCAATGGGCTCAGATACATGGGGCCTGGGTAACAGATGATGGTGGGGTCACGCGGGATGGTGGTGATCTTCATGATGAGCTATGGAAAACCCTAACTTGACTGACATCCCATTCTGTGTCAACCCATACTGGCAAACTAACTGATTCACCAGGGAAACAGCAATGGTCTTGTTCACCTACATTGATGAGGACTTGTCTGTCACCCAGTGTGTAGTTGCAGACAGCTTCTGCATGTTTGGTGCCCAGGTCAAATTCATTCATGTGGGGGAAAAACCAGGTCTCATCCAGTGCAGATGTTGCCATGAACTTGGACACCACAAAGGCTCCCAGATATGCAAGGCGCCCCGTGATGTGCTCCATTGCACCAAATGTGGAAGCTGACATGACACCAGGGACCATGACTATGAATGCCCTGCAACTACACATAAGGTGCAAGGACAATGCAACTGCAAACTGCAGTGCCTTCAGTGCAAAAAGCTTGGTCATGATGCATGCTCCTGACTATGCCCAATGCGCAGTGACTTCTGACCTCTGCCCCTTGCCAAAGCCCAAGAGCTGCAACGCACTAACACCAGTACATCACAACCCACTGCCATTGTCCCATAACCTGGTCCAACAGTGCTGACCACTTCCACACCCACACTCCCTCTGGCGAGTGAACTCCCTCTTTGCCTTAACAATAAGAAGGTTAGGCAGGAGGTGTGCTTGTGTTGTCCTTGGCCTCACCCCCACATGAAAAATAGACCTGTCGGCCTCGAGCTCCCTGGCATATAAGGGTAAAGCCCTGGCCCATAAGGCACCTGTGTATGGCACTGCCCAGATCACGGAGTTGTCCATGGAGGAACTGGCAGCACAGAAAAATGTGGAACACGTCTCAGAGGAGGATTGGAAATGCCTTAGTGAGCTGTAGCAATAGCAAGCCATGGAAGATGCAGCAGAAGCCTTAAGGAGGCATGATGAGTACAAGGACCTTTATCTTAGCAATGAGAAAACCACAGAGGTGCTCCTCAGCCAAGAACCTGTCCCTGGAGGGTGGGGCAAGGATGATCCGGAAAGTGTTTGCTGCTCCACCCACATCCCCCCCATAGTGGTTGAACAGAATGCCACCATCCTCCTCGTTGACCCTAATACCCAACAAATAGCAGCAGACGCAGTACACATAGCAAGCACTGTGTTGGACTGGGGTCAGAATGCTATGATTCTTACACCGGAAGACAGAGTCGTCAACCCTGAGACAGCCCTGCATGCATAAGTTTGCGTTTGCCTCTATCAACATGAGAAGACACAATGCTGCTATGCACACACTCCTCAATACCAATGAAGACGATGACATTCTGTTTGTCCAAGAGCTGTGGTTCAACCCTGTGGGTACCATGTGCTGTGACAAGAAATACAAGGTAAGGACGTTCTTGGAGGTGCAGCCCACCCTAAGTGGGAGCTTTTGTACCCCTACTTTAATTTGGAACAGCAAGTGAAGGTCATGGTTTACACACATATTCATGATCGAGACAATCCCCTCTGAAAGAATCACTTATGCACCATAGTGTGCAATGACTTGGTCTCCCACCCCTCCATGATGCTTATGGACATACACACTGGTGGACACTGGCAGTATTCATGATCGAGACAATCCCTCTAAAGAATCACTTATGCACCATAGTGCAATGACTTGGTCTCCCACCCCTCCATGATGCTTATGGACATACACACTGGTGGTGACACCTGGCAGGTGATAAATTTCTATGATGACGTGGACAATCCTTCTGCTCTCAAGGAGCTCATGAGGATCAATCTGTGCAGTACTATACCAACTCTCCTTCTTGGGGACTTTAACTTACACTCCTACTCCTGGTCCCCTTTGAGCTGGACTCCTTTGCTGCTTGCAGCAGGGCTTGAGGAATGGGCTGCCAGTCAGACATTTGAACTCATCACTGTGCCGGGCACCATCACACAGAGGAGAGGGGAATGCACGGGACAGCTGCATCAACCTCACCTGGCGCAACCTCACCACTATGCACCAAGGTACCTTCCAACATGCCATCATTCACTGAGCAGGTTCCATCTGCTCTGATCACACATGGGCTTGTATGATGTCCATGGTCTGCTGACACAAAGAGGATAAAACCAACTTGTACGAGATGGCTATCAATGCCAATGCTCTGGATGAATGGGACCGTATCTTTGGTCTTGCAGTCCCCACTATCAAGAGTCCCCCATCTATGGCTCAGGAAGTGGATACAGTCATTGATTTGGTGTATGACACCTGCATGCAAGGCTACAATGGGGAAGAAGGGGCATGCCCCAGCTCACAACTCCCAATGGTGGACAGATGCCTGCAGTGATGCTGCACAGGCCCCTGCTGAAGAAGATGATGCCGAAATGCACTGAGACAAACAATGCACATTGAAACGGGTGGTCAAAGTGTCTAAGAGGGATTGGGCTGACAAGTTTATCACTGCAGCTAACATATGGGAAGTTGCTGTGTGGAGACATGGTAGAAAGCAAAAGCATATTCCAGCCATCCTGGACCAGGCCAGCAATCTTATGTTTGATCATGAAGAAATGGCAGAAACTTTCTCCAAACAATTCTTTGCAGAAAGTCGTGATGATATCCCACCCCACTTCCCTGACGATCCACTACTGTGGCCCACCCACACATTCCCATCACAGAGGAGGAAACCAGCAAACTCCTGAGGGTGGCGGCCAACAAGTCCATGCCAGGGGAATCAGGCATCGGCTGGGCACTCCTTAAATGGGGATGGCCCAAGGTTGGCAAAACCATGACTAATGCATATAACACTTGCGTTCAGCTAGGTCATCACATGGCATGATGGAAGTGTGCTGTCATTGTGGTCATTCCCAAGCCCAACAAAGTGGACTACACACATGCCAAAGCCCACAGACCCATCTTGCTGCTCGAAACCATGAGCCAGCTGCTGGAAAAGGTAATGGCAAAGCACATGCAACACGACATCATCGCACATGAACTCATCCTGACCACCCAATTCAGTGGGTGGATGCATTCAACATGTTTGGATGTGGGACTCACTGTCGTAAATGATATCCAAATGGCACATGCCAACAACCTTAAATGCGGTGTTGTGCTATTGACGTGCACAGGTTCTTTGACCACATCAACCATGCCCACATGGCTGCCATACTTGGCACTATGGGATACGTGCCAGAGGTGGTCAAATGGGTCACCCCATTCCTTCTCAACAGGCAGGTATGTCTCTGCTTTAATATCATACTATCTGAAGATGGGGACAGCTGTTGCACAGCAACCAGCACAGCAAACAAGGTATATGGAGTCTCACCTTGTAAAGGTGTAGAGTTGTAGAGTTGTAGAGTTATAGAGAGTAGCTCAAGTGTGCGCAGAGTGAAGCGGCTTATATATTCAGAGTGGCTCTACTCCCCTATAAATAGGAAACCCGGTCCCTATGGTCCCACCATGTCCGTTTGCGTAAAAGTGATGAGTAAAGGTGTTCACAATATCGCATTTTCAGTGATGCCTGATGTGAAACACCCCAGAACTCTTCAGTATCACCGCATGTGGATGCTGATAAGAGTTGCGCCCTCCATACTGGAGTTTGCACCCACTTTGTGCGTAACGGAGTATCCTAATATGGTAATCATATGTACATATACTACCTGTAATGCTGTAACTGCTATAGATAAGATACTTATGTACTTATTATGTTTCAACAACAGCTGGTGGGTGTACCTCAAGGGTCACCCCTCTCACCAGTTCTCTCTATTGCTTATATGTCTTCACTACTGCACAAGATCAGGAGTTGGAATAACTCCTCTCTGGGCATGTATGTGGATGACAGCATCATTTTTGCTTTTGCAGAGGAGTGGGAGGACATATGATGGCTGTTACAGGCCAGGTACTCCATCTGTGATGAATGGTTGCAATGTTCCAGCTTGGCAATTGAGCTGGATAAAATGGAGCTTCTCTTCTTCCCAGAAGCTGTTTGTAACGCGCGGACAATAGTAAGCAGGATGACGAGTCGCTCCTGAATCTTACTCAGCGAATGCATGGACTTATTAATGTACTATACAATGACTGATGCTCTTAGTGAGCGGCTGATGGATGATTACCATGTAGTACTAGGATTATGCGTCATCACTGATGAGAGTGGGCGCCCATAGTTAGTTATAAGGGAGCTGTCGACTGTTGTGGTCGACAGCTTGGATTTCTTGTACCATTCTTGACTTCTCAATCGATCGGTCTTGGCTTCATTCCATCTCTATTAGTGAAGGCCCTGGATGTCACGTTTCCACTGAACGTTGATCCGACTTGGATCCGATGGGTCTTCCTTGCTTCAACACTGAGCAAAGCGCACAGCTTCTGAACTCAGGAACGACTTTGAACGACTTGTAAAGGGGAAATAACCAAGAAGGTCCCCTAAGACCGCCTAGCTTGAGGTTCGTTACAAGGTGGCAACGCCTAACACTTAAGTTGGCAACAAGATAGTCACAATGAACAATGACTCTGCTATAAGACTGTCTGATCTTCCTGAGAGAAGTACAGGTGGATATCAAGACAACTAAGCTAGCGAACCATAGCGCAACTTGTATAGTATTTATAGTAAATGTCCATCAAGCCACAAAGGTGACACACATAGTATGAGTAGTGAATAATAGGCATGATGACTCACATCAATCAGCACATGAATAAGGCATCAATAAGCCATAAGTAAGCGTCCCCATCAATGAGTGACTGAGCACCTCCAACCAGTGAGTAAGCAACCATGGGGCATCAATAAGCCCACCTCATCGCATCAGTAAGCAAGAACAATAAGCAATAGTAAGCATAAGTGGGAAATGTCATCCACAACATGAATCAGCCATGCATCAATAAGCAATGGCCTCGGCGCTAACACAGGCACTCCCTGGACTAATCCATCTTGAACACATACCCGAAAGGGGATCAAACCCGGCCCGCTGGAATACTGTCCAACATCAAGCCACGGCCCGCTGGAGTCCGTTCCAACATCAAGCCGCTGGTCTTACACCACGCAATCGCAATCTGTCGTCGTTGGTCGTCTTCGGGACACAACTGTCTTCCGCCAAGTTCCACTGGCTTCTTCCAACATCCCCTGAGTTATGGGTTAGGTCAGATACATACTGTGACCTGGGACACTTCTTCTACACCGCAAGTCCCATGACTTATCGATTAGGTCAGCTCCATGACCTGGGACTCCGTCACATGACCATGTCACATGACCCTCATTCGTCCTGTAATGACCTTCCTGCCAGCATCTGGGGTTCTACCACGAGTTATCAGGTTACTCACGAGCTGGCGGACTCTGCATGCCTCATCATAGGCTAGGTAGCTGTTGTCTTCTGCTGCTACGAGTGCGCGTACGGCCTCTTCCTCTTCGATGTCCTTTTGATCACATGCCTCCCAGGTATGCGCTTCTGGGTAATCATGGCAGTTCTTCCAGTGTTTGTGGAGGCATCGGCGTTGCTTGCTGACTTCGCTAGGTTGAACAGGGTCTGAGCGTAACACTGGAAGACCAACAAAGTCTAGATACAACCGCGCTTGTATCTAGCGAATAACCGAACTCCGCCTCCAAGCATTGAGACGATTACTCAGCCTTTGTGCTTGAGGATTTGCTAAGTCACCGCGTTCACCTTTACATCACCTAAGTCAGGCTCACGTGCAGCTCGCACGTAACACTGTTTGAATGTAACCCCATTCTGGCTCCCATGTGCCTTATCCTTCCCCATAGGAACATCTCCTCCTACTACATTGTCTTGCCGGGAGACACCCTGAGATACCTTGGGTTCTTCTTCAACCGACAACTCAAGTGGGAGCAACCATGTCTGTATCATGTGTAACTGATCTTGGGTGTCCATCAAGGTGCTCCAGGTCCTTGGAAACATGATACGTGGCCTCTCCATGGTGAACTGGTGACTGGTGCTTAATGCAGTCTGCTTTCTGGTTCTGACCTACAGATGCTAGCTATGGTATAGGAAAGGTGATGCTCACACCCTCATCAACATGCTCCAATGCATGCAGAACGACATGGTAAAGGTGGTCTCTGGCAGCTTTTGGACGGCACCCCGTGAAGCGCTGTTGCAGATCACCAGAATGTTGCCTATGCAACATCATGTGGAAAAACTCACACACACATCTGCCCTCCAAATGTACAGGTTACGCCGGGCATCTCAACTCCTGCGCTGTCTTGGCCCAGAGTGGTACGTCCCAGGCCGGTGTGACTTCCCACTGGTGGTCACACATTCCCCCCATGTGGCTGTGTGTTGGAACCAGCAAGTGACCTCACTAGAGGCCCTTGCAGTGGCAGTTCCATCTGATGGACCCAGTGTTAATGTGATGGCAATTGCCCCCTGGGAGGTTCCCAACTGGGTGGGCTGCCTGACCTATTTTGGGGTAGTGACCCAACACATTAGAAAAGCCTGGACTCAGGAGCTCTGTGCTTCTGTGGCTGGGCAAAGTATAATGATAATCCACTCAGCTGTGAATGTTACCTGTGAGGGGTGCACTGATAATAAGGTGGTAGGTGGTGCAGTATTCATCCTCTATGACATCAGGGGGAGCAGGTTCAACCTGCATAGATGGACAATGGGCATGGAGTTGAAGCAGTTTGATGCAGCAGCATTCAGCCTTGCTAAAACTGTGGAGACTCTGGCCATGTACTATCTAATGAGGTGGCCCCACCCTACTCTATCTTCATCTTCAGTTCAAATGCCTCTGCTTTACAGGCTGTCATGAACCCACGGTGTAAGGGTGACTCAGCATGTGAGCCCAAAATCTTATCTTTTTGCACCGTTTCGGACCGCTCGGCCAACTCCAGGTTACCTTCTACCCACCCACATTTTCCCTTATCAATGATCTCCCTAGTTGTCTCATTTCAGACCATTTCTTTCCTTTTCCCTTCTCCCTTTTCTTCATCTCATCGTCCCTTATCAGGCCTCACCCTCCATCCATGTTGCCCCTTCATTCATCACTGATTGATCTCCATCGCTGGCTAGACCAAGCTTGGGATGTCTCTTCAAAGTGGCCTTGTGATCTGACTGCTCTCCAACAACACTTTCATTCACCTGACAATCCCTTATGACCCGTTTTGGCCATTCTTTACACCAACCTTTGCCGATTGACCCTGAACGGTAGTCTCTGATCATACCCAACTACATTAGGTTGCACTCTCTGTCTCAGGCACAGGCGCGCCCTTGTTTTCCTTTGTCTCGTTGCTACTTACTGATCATTTGTATATACTACTAGTGTGTGATGTTGTCTACCTCAGCACTGCACATTGGCCTCATCTCTCTGATCCCTGGACTCCCTTCTTTACCTACGTCTCCTTCATCATACCTTGCAACCACCTTGTGTTCTTGAGGGTCAACTCCCTTTTCTCATCTGACTATTGTTTACCTTTTTCCCACTTCCACCACTTCCTCTCATAGCTTTCGACTTGGTCATATTTCAGCTCAAGCGATCTTAGATACAGCTCACATATATTTAAAGGCTCAAGTTTCAGTCCAATGTCAGTGTCGAACTTTCCCCCTCTTCGTTCCAGAACTGTTCTCATGTGATTCAGGCAAAATCACATCGAGCTAGGTCTAAGTAGAAAGACAGCTCAAGTCTGATTGCCCTTCATCATTTCCTTTGTCTCCTTCAAGACCAAATCTTGTCTCTTCTGCTCTTGACCACTAACTAAATTTTCCCTCCCTTTTAGGTTGCTTTCACTTCAGCTCACCAATTCGGCCGACGATCTCTCTCAGGCTCCATCTTTCGTGGAAACTCTGGGGATTATCACTTGGACACTCCAAATTCTTCTCCTTATCTCTGTTTGTGTCACCATTCACTGACTGCTTGCTTATACCTCTACCTATTACCTTGGTCCTCTGCTCACTGCCGAACAAAACACACACACACACTTTTGAGCATGTACACCTGGCTGCCCCAGTGAGGCAGAGTTTGTTGATTCCCCCTCCTCCCCCTGCATTCCTTGAACCTTCTGACCTTTCTTCTGACACTGGTCCTCTATTTGTCGATTTTACCTGAGGTCATCCCCACATTTTCTGAAGTCCAGCATTCACCATTCATTCGTCACCAGATCACCCTATCACGATCTCAAGTTCTCCAAGTCTCTTCCCTCCAATCTCTACCCATTCAATCTATTTCCCCTCCGGTCTCAAGCTGCTCTTCATTGATCTTTCTAAATCAGCTGCGATCTGTAGTTGTCGTTGCTCACACACATTTGGATGTTCTCAGTACCAGTCACCTCCCCCCTTCAGCCGCTTCCGTGCCTCAGAAGAAGGCATTTTACAGGTGCCACTTCCTGAAGGAGTGGCTGCAGGCTGTGAGGGCACTCAAAGTTCTCACTCCTCTCCTTTCCCTCTGTGGTGGCACTTGGAAGGCCAACAAGATGCTTGCTTCGGTCTTGCAAGACAAGCCCTTGCAACCTCCTTCCCATGCACCATGCACCTCAACTCCTGCCCTCGTTTCTTCACCTTCTCATGCCTCAACTCTGGCTTTCCCCTCATCTCACTCTCGTGCACACTCTGCACACTCTGCCCACTCTCATCCACACTCTGCACACTCTCGTGCATCAACTCCTGGCATCCCTCCTTCCAGTGTTGTCAGTGGTCGATCATCCAGCAATGTCCCTGCAAGTGCCACCTCATCTGCCTGCTCAACACGGGTGTCACCTTGTTGGGCTGTGTTGAAGTCAATGGTTCAAGCATGGCCTGTTCCAGGGCCATCACAACCAGCAGCGGCAAGCAAGGCTGTTGCCCCTAAGGCCAAGCACAGGCGCAAACTGAGCCCCCCACAAAATGAGAAAAGGGCAAAGGGTAGCGATGGTAAGTGATGGTCAATGGTCTTTCTTTTGTTAAGTAACTAACAGCTATTAGAACCCACACCAGAGGAGCCATCTTCGGCCCTTCGTCCAGCTTTCCTTTCCCTCATGCAAGATGGTGCGGCCTTGGTGAGTATTTCACTTTCTTTATTACAATTTCACTAACATTTTCTCTCCCAACCCTCATCCACTGTTGTTTCCCAGAGTTTGCAAGCAAACACTGTTCCCACTGTGGACTGTGCCAAACCCCTGCCTCTCAAGACACCTCGTGTGAAGGCCTCACGCAAGGGTGCATCCAAGTGTCGGGCTATGGCTAAGACTCATGTGGCGCCATCTGACGCTGACACAGATGCAATGCCATTGGCATCCAAGGATTCAACAGGTAAGGATGGAACTTCGGACCCTGAGGTAAGTTTTCATGCTTGAGTTTTATTATACTATATTCACAACATATGTAAC
>WITN01001187.1:0-23454 GCA_015025155.1 Lactarius quietus
GGATTTTGGTTGGTCATAGAAGAGATGCATCGACAACATACCTAAATAAAACGATGATGAAGTGGTGTGTATGAACTGTATCCATCGACTCTATAGACATGAGTGAGTGAGAGCAGATTCAGAATCGGTTGCCGAGCCGAGACAGACCCGGGGCGCGAACAAGTAATAGTGACAGAAGCTATAGTCGGGAGTTTGGACTGGTCTGGGTTCTGATTCCTGTGTGCGCTATCAAGGCTGGTGCAACTAACCCTGGACGAAAGCTTGGCTAGAAATCTGAGGAACGTTCGTAACAAAACCAGTCGGCATGGTGCCAGACAAAAAAAGAAAGCCGTTGGGTTCGAGTTCGACTGTCCGCTTGGACGAAGGCGACCTGCGAATTTGATAACATATCATAATTCAAAAACTAAGGTACCCGTCAGAATATTCTTCCGAGTGGATCCAGCGAAAAAACAATCACAGCATTGGAAGATACGTAACTGCAAGCGGCCGCCGGGACATTACATCGGCCCGGGAACGAAAGTAACTTACGGTGACCTTTTCCCAGCCATTCGCCAATGGGACAAGAAATGGTGTGTACGTAAAGTGCACAACGTGCGGCGACATAGTGAGATCGAGAACAATGGGTCCTTTACAGTACTGTACTGTACTGTAATTCGAGTCTGCCAGCCTACAGTAAAGTGCTTCAGTTCGATTTTGGAACCCGAGAAGACAGGGCCCTTTTCAAACGTGCGGGACGGCCCCGTGGCGCTTTTTTTTTTTTTTGAGTATATTTTCGTGCGCCTGCAGGTACAGAACCTTATATAGCACGTTAACCTATGTCACTCCAACCTTTTATCCTCTCCCTAGAGTGTGAGACCTCCTCCGAAAAAAACCCCGAAAAAAAAAACCCCCCGTGGCGCTTAATGGAGTGCGTACCTGTCGATACCGTGTTCTCGAAGCTACGGCGTGAATTAACGGCGAACTGATTCCAAATACAATACAGTAGCATACTGTAGCTCGTTATAGACAGTCGTACCTAACGAGGGTTGTGTGTCATCGAACCTGGTGACTGTCCCTTCCGTCCAGACACGGGATACTCGATTCGGGCAAGTTTTCCCCTTTCAAAATACAGTAGTGGCACGTTCGAGAGCGGCGGCCTGATTGGTGACGTAAGTCGACCAGGCTGTCAAGAAGTATCGCTACAGGAGAGGTTGAACCTGCGCAAATGTCGACGTGTGGTTCATCCCTCGTGGCAAGAATCGTGCGGCACTGGCCCCGGCGCAGTTTCTTGACACAGATCCAGCGTTATCAGTTCCATACCTAACACTGCATTGGCATGATGCAAACCTGACTGGTGAGCGTACGGCGACTTACTCAAATCAGCCTGAGTCGACGGCGAGAAGAAGATGCCGTCCAGAAGAAATGTTGATATGTGTCCTGTGCGTGAAGCAACGTCCGCATCGACCGCCTCACCCCTTTCCATCGACTTACGCAGCATTGGATCGTGCAAGTTGAGCATAAGCCGCGAGACCATTACAACTGACAGCCTATAAGGGGTACATTAGCGTCAATGAGATAGTTGTTCCGGGCACATACACATTTGCGAAGACCGAGGTAGCCATGTCCTTCGAAGGCTGACGATTCCGTTAGGTGTCACTGATTCAAAAAAGGCAACGGTCGTAAAGACGAGGCTTACGTCTATGGTCTAGGAGTGGAGCAAGTCATTACCATTTTGCTCGGAAGCAAGACAGAGTAAAAGACATGACGTACTGCTAAGACGATAACATTGACGAGATTGACGCTCCACGTCACACTAGCATAGACCTCAGCAGGTGTATTTTCCAAAAAAAATGCAATTGCATACCCATAATATACAAGACCTGCATTACCTTCTGGTATTAGCACTTTGTGCAGCACGTGCAGCACGAACGTACCATCCATGAAGAATCGGTGTAAAAATGGCTCGTTATGCCCTCGTAAACTTATCGAACGACAAGCTGAGAGTGTAAAGACGGAAAAATCGAAAACCAAGAGACCGGAGAATGCCGCCGCTTGAGCTGATGGGGAAAGTTATGGACACAACAAAATAGTTTGGCGGGAGGCGCACTGACAGCGGGGATTGATGAGGCTAGTGACGGAACGAGATTCATAACGAGTCACGAACTTTCGAATGAAGACGACTCACCTCTTCTGTAGGTCTGTGCCATAACCTCCGGGCGGTCTAGAGACAGCCCACTGCAGAAGTCGACATACGGGCACTTTGGTCAAAGAAGAATAGTGCTTACGCATCCGACAGATATCGCAGCCACAAACTCGAGAGCCAAGAAAGTGAGGACATATTTGTTTCGAAAGTACAGGGCGGACACCCTCATTACAAGGAGTACTGATAGCACGGGTCTGTCAGTGAGAACTGGAGATGTCCTCGAGGAAACGCACCCGAAGTCAGAAAATGAAGAACCAACATCAATACACCATGGTACTTTGCGAGATGAGGTTGTCTGCCACGAGTGACGGTCAGCCTAGTGGTACAGTGGTAAAGCACGAAAGACTTGCATGAGCTTCGAGGGATTGATGTGAGTCATCATCAGAGAGTAAGCGAATATCACCCACCACAACTTTGCATGGATCCCCATAAACACGGTACAGGAATGGTACATGGCCCAGCAACGCTATGTAGCGGTTGGCAAAGAACACGATCGAAGCCCATGAATGTGGACCAAGGTGCCAGAAGCGATTATATTCCCTGGATAACGTGAGGAAGTAATCGTAGTACAGTATGACTGCCACGATCATTGAGTTGAAAGTGTCCCCTTGGAGTGTGGACGAAACAAACGGTAAGCAGAGGCTGCACATGCACTACCCATCTGGAAACTGGCCAATACTTCGTGAAATAACTGCCGCAGCGTTTTTTTGGGGGTAGGCGGTACTTACTGTTGTGCTTGGCACAGTTGGCCGCTCATGGAAAGAGAGACCTGCATAGGGTGAGATTAGGCACTCGGAAGGAGTGAATGAAGGAGTGAGTCCGAGAGACTTGACAGAGGAGGGTTTTACAACTTTGATTGGCGTGCAATACTACGGCTCTGTTATTTCAAATGCATACGTCAAATGGGACGTTTGTCGAACTCCATTTGGTCAATAGTGCCCTGGCGCTGTGGGACCGATATGCCATAATTGGTGGGAGCACAAAATGCTGGCGAATCTGCTACTGTACACTGTAGCATGACCGGAGTTCGTTGCTGCCTTAAAAGGAACAACCCTTGAGCCCCTTGATCAAGGTACGAGCAAGCACGACAAGGGATTAGGCAAAGTCGTGGGTGCGCGGGACACGAACGTGCGTAAAGTCCAGTTCATTGGCTTGCAACCCCGAGACAAGCTGTTACTGTAGTGCCCTCATTTGGTGGACTCGTTCTCACCCAGAATAACTACAGTAGAAACATTCTAGTTTCTCACGCTCAAAAACAAAGGGATGAAATCACTTACATTGGGTGCGCAATGGATTTGATTGCGAAGATATTCATGGACTTCATAGATTTTGGCTTCAAACCTGTTCTCGAAGCTACAGCGTAAATTAACGGTGGGCTGATTCCAAATACAGTCACATATGGACAATTGTGTGGCCAACGAGGTTTTGTGTGTCATCAACCCGCGTATCTGCTCCTTCCATCTAGTCTCCGATGCGATGCAGGGTGCTTGTGTCGGGAGGGTGTCCCCCGTTCAGCAGTGGTACGTAGTCCCAATTGATGACGCAAGTCGAGGCACGCTGTTAAGAGGCATAGCCAGAGAGGCCAGCGTGTGTGCATATGCCGACGCGTGCTTTATCCTTGTACAGGTTCGGGCCAGGCGCTAAGAGTTGCAATGCGGAATTGACCCTGTCGCGTTGTCTTGACGCAGATCCAAGGTAACCAGTTCCAAACCTAATACCATATTGGTACGACGCAAACCCGACCAGAAGAGCATATCACGACTTACTCAAATCAGTCTGGGTCGATGGCGCGAAGAGAATGCCGTCTGGCACAAATGTCGAGATGTATCCTATGCGCGAGTTGGTGTCCGTTCTATCCATGCCGCCCCGAACCGTCGACTTGTGCAGCGTTGGATCGTATAAGTTGATCATAAGCCGCGAGACCATTATTACCGACAATCTATAGGGTGTTTATTTGCGTCATGGAGTAGTGGCTGCTGGCACGTACACGTTTGCGAAGACCGGAGTAGACAAATTCATGGAAGGCTGACGTTTCAGTTAGGGCATTACTAGGAGAAAACAGTCCCAACAGTTTGAAAAGATGAGGCTTACGGGAGCAGTCTGGAAGTGTAGCAAGGTCAGCCTTCTTTCTGAAGAGACCCAGGGCTAAACACATAACGTACCATCAAAACGACAACGTTGACAAGGTTCACGCTCCACGTCACACTAACAGAGAACTTAGCAGGTGGGACTCTCCACAAAGAACAATTACATACCCATAATACATGAAGCCTGTGTTATTTATTTCGCAGCGTCAGTTCTTTGTTTGCAGTAGTATGCGTGTCGCGAACGTACCGTCCACGAGGAGTCGGTTTAAGAATGGCACGTTTTGTCCCCCTAGATTTATCGAACGGTACGTAGACAGTGCGAAGACAGTAAAATCGAAAACCAGTAGTCCGGTGAAAGCCGCTCCCGTTTGAACTGACGGGATATTTATGGACATAAGAAATAGTTTGGTACTAGGCGCACTTACAGCGGGTGCTAGTGATGGAATGGCATTTGCGACAAGTCAAAAATTTCGGGGAAGGAAAGACTCACCTCTTCTGTAACGTCTGTATGGTGCTGATATCTCCGAGCGGTCTGCTGAGAACCCACTACAGGAATCGACATGTGAGCGTCTTGACTGCACAGAAGTAAAAGTGCTTACGCATCCGATAGATATTGTGGCCACAGCTTCGAGAGCTACGATAGCAAGGACCCACTTATTTCGAAAGTACAGGGCATACACTCTCATCATAAGAAGTACTGACAGCACAGTTTGTCAAGTGGTACTGAAGCTGTCGAGTGAACGCACCCGCAGTCAAAAAATGGAGAAGTAACATCAATATGCCATGGTACTTTGTGAGAAAAAGTTGTCTGCCACGAGTGACGCGTGACGCTCAGTTCAGGGATGATACACGAAGAGACATACATGTCCTTGGAAAGAGGAAATAAGACACGATCAAAAGTAAGTAAATCCAGACCTACCACAGTCTTGCATGGGTTCGCAATCACACCGTACAAAAGTGGTATGTGCCCCAGCAACGCTATGTAGCGGTTGGCAAAGAACACGATCGAAGCCCACGAGTGTGGTCCGAGGTGCCAGAAGCGATCGACCTCCCTGGACAACGTGAGGAAGTAATCATAATACAGGATGCCTGTATCGATCATTAGGAGTAACCCAATTAACGTAGGACGAAACAAACAGTAGCCACAGAGTGCGGAGGCGTCGGCCGACTCAAAACTGATCAACGGGTCGTGAAATAAGTGCCGCGGTGTCTACTAATTGGTGGATTGTACTTACTAATGCACTTGAGATAGGTGGTCGCTCATGGGAAGGGAGAGAAAGACTCGCGTAAGGTGGAGAGTAGGCACTTAGGAAGGAGAGAATGGAGGGTGGTGTCTCGACAGCGTAGGGATATATGACTTGATTGGTGGGCCTGCCATCCTGCTCTCCGCGACTTTTACCTCTTCGTCTCTACTGTACGTCAGATCGTCGTGTGGACAGCGGACTCTATTCGGCGGACGACGGATAATGGGGCCAGACGCTCAGGGACTTGCCAAGATCGGTGTGGGCTCAAACGGCGGGGATCCGTTTATGGCCGGGGTTCGTTGCTGTCCACAAGGAGCGCCTTGATCAAGGCACGGGCAATCACAACTCTGTAGGCGAAGCCGTGTGGGCAAGGTCCCCGACGTCTGGATAGCCCCAAGGATTGCCCAGTTCGACTTCGTTGGCTTGCACCTGCGAGACAGGCTGCCACTGGTGCCTCCACTTTCTGCTCCCAGAAAAAGCAAAAAGTTATAGTTCCTCGAGTTCCAAAAGTCACCACCGTGCTCAGTGATTTAGTTGCGCAGTTATTGAATAGATTTCTACAAGTAGTTAGCAGTAAACATTGACAAACAGCAGACGCGTGACGTGACGCGGTTTCTGACGCGTTGATGAGTGTCAAGTGTTCCAGTAGTGATGCTCTCCTCCTATCCCTCATTGAATTCAGACCCACGTACTCCCACTTCTTCGTCTTCGTATCGTCCGCATACGTCTTCACCGTTATCCGATTCGTTTTCACCTTCACCTTCCACTTCAGCTGCTGCAAAACTCCAGTCGCGTCGTGTCGCGCAATACAAATCTATTGCTACGCCTACACATCGCGTCGCAACCGCGTATTCTTCTCGCCCAGGCCACCCATCTGTGGATAAATTGAACTTTGGCCTCCGCCTCTTTTCCTCGACAGCTGTATCTGGTGGTGAATCTGACAATCCTCATGATTCTCTTCTTCGTGGTCGCTTGAAGGAACGGTGTGCTCGTCGGGCCCAACAAGCTCGCACAAAACGCGTCGAAATGAAGCGGCGGAAAAGCGCTCTAAGTAGTGACTGTGAGGATGTAGACATGGACAGCGACGAGGAGCATGACGAAGACACGGCGCTCAACGATGAGGTATGTCACGGTAGCCGAGGCTATATTCACTATGCGGCATCTGACGCAACAACTCTAGTTGTTTCGTAGAATAATTGCCAGCGCCAGTCAAAGGCACCGGTATTCATACCGCCTCTCATTTCAAAATGAGGTTGGCTCTTCGATCGATCCCGACTTAGAGGATATTGCCGCGTGGGAACGCTCATTACAAGGTACGACAGCCGTCTAAGGGATCCTCCGTGGCTCAACATGTATTATTAGGCGAAGACTCACCTGTGGTTTATGAGTCAGACCTGCCTCCTTCGGAATTTGATGAAGAGGAGATTGCAGAACGCGCTGCCCAAGCAGAAGAAGCAGAATTATGGGCCGATCTTGAGCTTGAGGCAGACACGCATGATGTATTCTCACTCAATCAAATCCTGGATACAGGCACGCAAGGTAGCAGGGACGAAGATGTCGATATGACATGAGATGGCTATTTTGCATCTGTGTTGATGTGATTCAGCGGTAGTTCAACCAGTTGTCTATTCTGTATTATTTTGTACACTACGGTACTAGGTTTTACTAGCTTTTCCCATCGCGGTGAAAGGCCGTCGCGAGGGGTGCATTGGTCGGCTATAACAAGATGACGTTGTTTACAGCAGGTTGCTCACCAAACTCTGTGCACTTCCGATCTGATTTCGATAGGAACGTGCTTCGCATGCAAGTAACTTACAGTAAAGTATTGTAGTACTATAACACTGGCAGCGGGAGGGTACAGAAGTGTATTGTGTGAGTGTTACCCAGTTGGTGCAGGTACTCGTTTGCATGCGAGGCAAATCTGCACCTCCCCAACCGCACCCGCACCCGCACCGACGCCGACGAGCAACTGCCGAGTGCAATGCGATACAGTAGAAATAAATTACGGAATTTACCCGATAGAACTCGTCGGGGTAATAGGACAAGCCTACAGTACATCGTTTGCTCGCCATGCGTGTCCCCCATTACCTGAAACATCACGATACCGGTACCTTGCGCCAACGGAACCGTTGGAAGACACCCTCGTGCATAAATTCTGGGACAAGCATGCTGAGGCGCTTCAATACCCTCTTATGCATGCCACTCGCGGTTACTAACTTTACGTTCGACGGACGGGATTCAATATAAAAATGCTTTTGGTTTCTCAGCCATTTCTAAAAATACTGCAAAGAAAGACAAACATTTCGTCCTTCACGACTGCCAGTGAGCCCTGAGGCCTGAGGCCTGAGCCGTCGTCCAAGTTGCAAGATTCGGTTTAAAAGCCGACTGAAGTCCCGGTCAACGGCACTTGCATTTCCCAAATTTGGTGACTGAAAAACAGTGAATGTCTCAAGCTTCAGGTCTTCAGGTATCTGACTTCCACTTGGGGCATATTTATGAACTTGCTTCCCTGATCCCGACTACTGGGGAACATCCCCCACAACATTATGAATCATACCTCTGCTCCGGAAACATTGGTTGTTGCAAAGTATAAGCAAGAGATCAGAGCACCTGATTGGCATTATCTCGTACGGAGTGTGTTGTCCCGAGGTAGATAGGCGAGGGTTGATCACGTGAACGTCTCCCCGCAGTTTACTGCGGACTGACGAGTTTGGCCTCAGAACTGGCGCCGATGGTGTTTCCGCAGCAGTTCCTCATGGCGATTTATATCAAGTCGTCCTTGGTCTCACCCTCTCCTATCTTTCGTCCTTCTCTTTTGTCATCATGAGCTCTGGGCAACCCACCCAGACCGACGAGAAGGTGGCTCCTCCACCTACCATGCAGCCACCCAGTTATCAGATTTCAATGGTACACTCGGACATCGAGCCTGCCATTCGCTATCGTCGTCGTCGTTTCCGACGCCTCTTTCATTTCTTCTTTGCTGCCCTATTCATTTGGGTGACGGCACGTTATGTCCTTCGTCACTGTGAGAGGAGGAGGTTCGGCCCTCCGCACCTCGATAGCCTTCATTGGGTAAGCCTGCACTGGAAATAGTCTAAACAAACGCCAGACTTACGCTTTCTCAGGGTCCTGACTTTGGTCTCGGTGTCCCTCGCACGCACCCGGGCGAAAGCATCGACTCTTGTGTCGAGTCTGCTGACTGGACCGAGATTGATCCTCCAGAGGAGC
The DNA here is from genome assembly GCA_015025155.1 of Lactarius quietus. Taxonomy (NCBI): domain Eukaryota; kingdom Fungi; phylum Basidiomycota; class Agaricomycetes; order Russulales; family Russulaceae; genus Lactarius; species Lactarius quietus. The sequence continues at coordinate 8,742 of WITN01001187.1, forward strand.
ACGACTCACACGAGCTACCTGTGTGGCAGCGGGCGGAGCTTTCGCTCTCGACTGACGCGGACGATGTTTTCTTACTGTCCAGGGGTACCCATGCCCTCGGCCATCTGCAGGTCATTGAGGTTTCTGATCGCGAAGACATTGGAGTTGAAGTGATCGTCGGGTATCACGACGTTGGCGATCTATTCGAAAGATCGAGTTTGTGTACGCTTCGCCGTGGCGACAATGGCCACGGCATTGGGATTTTTGTGAGCAACCTCTCTGTCATTGTTGTTTTAGCATTGTTAGTTGACGTGGAATTGGTCGACAGACACCTAGATTCGATCATCGCCATCACGAACGAGACCGGATATTCTTCAACATTACTCTTTCCCTCCCTGAGAGCAAAGAAGTCGTCACTCTCCCCCACTTTGAGACCCGCCTGCCCTCATTCAGTCAGGTCGTCGCTGGACTCCCTACGCATGATTTCGGTTATATCTCGCTTCATTCTACGAATAGGCCGATACTCGTCCACGTATGTCTCCTTTCCGACTAACGCAGCGACACCTACAATGAGACCCTTTAGAATATTGTTGGTGACAAGATCCGCATCCGCTCGAGAAATGGGCCTATCGAGGGATCGTTCAACACGTCGTCGTCTCTTGACGTCCAGACAAGCAACTCCCCTGTCAGAGTTGTAGTCAATGCCTTTAATCAGAACAATTCTGCGCCGACTAGTGTCAAGATACGTACCAGAAACGGGTCGGTCTGCTCTCTCGCATCTGACCTGACCCGGTCCAGCTGATCATCCTTATCTTAGCTTACTCTCTGCGGATCTTTCCTTAGTTTCTACCTTTGAGAATGGCACGAGCGGTGCCTTCACCGTCGTCACCCGCACTTCCAACTCCCCTCTCGATATCAACTTTTCGGACCATGCACCGGACGGACTACTAAGGTTGGACGCGCGCACATCTAACTCGCCAGCCCAAGTTAGCTTGCACCCGTCGTTCGAAGGGACATTGCAATTGCGAACGTCGTTATTCGCCGCGAACGTCTCGCCTGACCTCGAGGTGGAGGATCCCGCGGGTCGCGGCCGGACGCGCAGCGTCAATGTCAGCACGATCGGTCGTCATTCCAGGATCCTTCATGGGGATGTCTCATGGAAACCCGAGGATGAGGCATTGAAGCCTGATGGTAAAGTGGAGGTGTTGACCAGTAATTCGCCGTTGCAGGTCCGGCTTTGAATTGTGACTTGTCTTGTGCTCCGTTACGCCGACTGGACATTTATCATGTATATATGTACCAAATCTTGCTTCTCGATATTTGTCACACCCCATCATGGGATGGTCGTTTGTGAAATGGACAGTTGGATGATTTATATGTCAGGAATGATTTGTCCCTGTAAATACAGTGTCGCAAACGTCTGTTTCTAAGTTAGAAGGAATATTCTGTACGTAAGTTGTTGAAGTCCGTGCAACGTCTCCTATAGCTCTACGGAAAGGTAGGACGAGGAGTAGCAATAGGAGGACTGCATGTCGATCAGAGTCAATTGGGGAAGCAAGAAAGGCATCTAGAACTTGTCGCCGCGGCCTATGGTCATCACCTCGAAGCCGATCTCGCGAAGGACATCGCGGTTGAGAATCATGCGTCCGTCAAACACGAACGCAGGCTTCTTCATGGTATCGTACACGGCGCGCCAATCGATGGTGCGGAATTCATCCCACTCCGTCGCGATAACGACCGCCTCGCTGTTCTGCGCAGCTGAGAGCGCCGATTTAGCGACCGTCACCTGTTTCTTGACTAAAAGAAACATGAAGAAACCGGTACCAGTTTAGGGAATATAGTAATACGTACTCTGTTCTACGGGAACGTCAGGGAGTGCTTCGGAAAGGTCAAACCAAATCTGGGATTCATCGACTTGAGGATCATAAATCGTGACGTGCGCGCGTTCAGAGAGGAAGTCGCGGACGAGTGTGATTGCGGGAGACTCGCGGGTGTCACCCGTGTCAGCTTTGAAGGCAAAGCCAAGAATAGCAATGTTCTATCAAACGGCTCAAAATGATATTATGATTTTCAAAATGGGAACTGGAAATACTTTGTTGGTGATTGTGTTAAAGAGTACGTCAACGACGCGCTTGGAGAAGCGCCGCTTTTGGTACTCGTTCATGGTGACAACCTGACGCCAATACGCCGCCACTTCTGGAAGGTGGAGACTTTCCGAAAGATATACGAGGTTGAGAATATCTTTTTGGAAACAAGAGCCACCGAATCCGACAGAAGCGCGCAGGAATTTGGGCCCAATTCGTGTGTCCTTTCCGACCGCGTGAGCGACTTCCTCAATGTTGGCTCCCGTCGCCTCGCAAATGGCGGACAGCGCATTGACAGACGATATACGTTGGGCCAACATCGCATTGGCTGCGAGTTTAGATAATTCGGACGACCAGAGGCCGACAGTCAATATACGATCGATCCTGTTATAGCGGTGTGAGGCGAATCACATTGGATCGAAGTAAATGAGGCGCAGACTAACGAGACCCAGTTGGCATAAACATTAGCCAGGGACTGACACGCGCTCTTGCCCTCAGGGGTTTGTAGCGACCCAATCAACACCCGATCGGGGGCGAATAGGTCACCGATAGCAGTGCCTTCTGCGAGGAACTCGGGATTGGAAAGAATGTCGAACCGGATGCCCGGCTTTGAGTTGGCCTCTAGGATCGTACGCATCGACTCGGCAGTTCGCATCGGTACGGTGGACTTCTCGACCACGATCTTGGACGACCTGGCGACGGCGGCGATGTGGCGTGTAGCGGATTCAACATAGCTGCGAACAAATGCTCATCAGTAAGCGGCAAATTAATTGCTTTACATGGCAACAAGAAGCGCGGAATCGCATGAATTGAGCACCTCTGCCTCACGAAATTTTTCCGTGGGTGCGATAGAAGCGGTCGGCACTTCTCGCGCGGAAATAATGCACAAGACAACAGAGAGAAACGACCACACACTTGAGGTCGGCTGCATAGCCAGCACCGACGCCAGACTTCTTTGTGGGGGTGTTGACACTGACGAAAATGAGATCGGCCTCTTGGATCGCTCGGTCTATGTCGGTCGAAAAGAAGAGATTGCGGCCACGTGCTTGCTTGACGACATCAACGAGACCGGGTTCGTAAATGGGAAGCGCATAGTCGCTGCTGTTCCAAGCATCAATCCGAGTCTGGTTGAGGTCAACGATCGTGACTTTGATGTGTGGGCACTTGAGCGCGATGACAGCGCACGTCGGCCCGCCTGAAAAAACGTGGTGAAATGCCGTAGTCGGTCACACGGGCGGATATACCGACCAACGTAACCGGCACCAACTGCGACAGAGCAACTGATCAGGAGATGCGTGCGAAGGGAAGAAAGGGGGAGAGGTGCGCACTGCAGCAAATTCTCTGGACGTCGATGGGAGCCATTGGGCGATGCACCAGTGGAAGAAAGGAGGTAAGAATGGGTTGGGATGGTCGAAAGGCTGCCAATGAAATAGATCAAACGAGGGTTTGCCGCTCAGAATCCCATATGACATATTCCGCCAGCTTCTTTACGGATCGGGATACCTTATCGTTACTTAGTACAACATCAATGCGGCCAGCACTATGACAAACAGCACCATCCGCTCTCGCGAATTCCTCATCTCTTCCTCCATTGGCCCATCTCCTGCCCGACCCGTGAACCACTCGAATCGGCGTCCAATATACTTGAACTCCCCTCGTTCCAGGTGACCCACCGAGCGACCCAGCTCGCTAAACATTCGAATGAGTGCGCTTTCGGCTACCGCTAGCACCCACAAGGCTCCGGACAGTCTGTAACGTGCGTCAGCTTGCGTTCGAGCCGCATCACGCAGCAGGTGTCGATATAGGTCGTGCGTGACATTTGCTAGGATAACAGCGGCGGCCGCACGTGCGCCAAGCATGATAAAACCACGCCTCCATGGAAGGACGCCCGCTAAGAAGGTGGCCGTGGAGATGAGAAGGAGCTCCGCGCTATTTGGCGCGCCATCGAGATACGTCAATTCGGGGTACATTTTGATCAGGCTGCCATCCCCCTTCGCCCACATGTAGAAACGCCAATATGATCGCGCACCGCCGCCCCAGTATGGGTGCGTGACTCTCACATTGGGGGCAGCGCGAAATCCCTCCTTTCCTCGTGCGCGCTTGCGTCGACAAAAATCGATGTCTTCCCCGCCGCCAGTTTTCGGGAAGCGCAAATCGAAGCGCACCCCATCATCCACGTTGCGCCGCGCGATCAGGTTTGCCGTCACACCCCACGGGATGTCTTCCTCGGCCATCTTAGATGCGATGTCCCAAAAGTACGTCACCCCCGCGAGGTGCAACGCGCAAGTGAAGACGGTGGTGGCCTCTGGGAAGTGACTGTTGCCTATAAAGCCGGCGGCATCTGGGTGCGCAAGGATCACCTTCTCGGTTTGCTCAAGTAGATCCGAAGCGGGCAACACGTCGTCATCGAGGAAGTGTGCCCACTCCCCCGCGGACTCGTCTAGGCCGCGGTTGCGGGAGGAGGATGCGCCGACGTTGGCAGTGTTGACACGGATGCGGACGTCTGCGCGGTGCCCATGTCGATGCTGCAGTGTGCTGAGGCCGGGTGCGTTGCGATTGTCGACAATCACAATCCACATGACGCTGCACGTGGAGGACGATTGCAACCGGAGGATAGGTTCGAGAAAGTCCATATCGACGCGGTAGCTAGGGATAATGACATCCAGGGTCACCTTTCGCTGCACTGATGGGGCTGTGGTGGCAAGCCAAGTTTCAATTCGGGAGCTGGACTCGTCGAGAACTTGGAACGTCCAGTTGGAAGCGTGCTGTTTTTCGTACCTAGCTTCGTCGCTACCCCCTATGTTGTTCCGAATCCGAGAATCGAACATGACTGCGCAGCCCCAGCGGCGGTACAGCTGATAGATGAAAGGGTCGCCATCCTGATTAATGAAGTGGTCAGGTATAGTCTCACCATCAAAAATGTCGAGGTGCGTCCGATGCAGGATGGGGAAAGTAGGCATTCCAGGGAACGATGTGTCGGTAAAGACGACGCAACCAAAATTAGGTGGGACCCTTTCGCGCGTCGTGATGGACTGGAACTCGGAGACAGTATCTCGCATCCAGCCTTCGTCGAGTAGTTCGACGTCGTCACCCATGAGGACGTAGTAGTCGCAGCCACTCTCCCACGCAAGACGTGCACTGGCCCTCCAGAGTTTGCAGACGTGTCCTTTAGGGAATGCATAGGATCGCACATTAACATCAGAAAACCCTTCGTCAACAAGAATTTCGTGAGCCTCGCGGCCATCTGGAGCCAGGAGCGGGTCGTCGTGGTCAATAGCAAGATAGATGCGAACGTGGAAATGGGTTCCGCCGAGTTCATTCCTATCGCGCCACGTCGTGCGAAAGAGCGACCGGGCAAACGTCCTGAGGCTCTCGAGGCACCCTCTCGGGTTTACGGTGCCCCTGGAAGTGAGGGGAAGGAGTATAGCGAAGACAACCGACTCCTTCTGGATTTCGATTAACCGACTGTGTTGCAGGCCGTGGAGGGAGGCTGTGCGAGCCGAGGCATGAGCAGTGTCCTTGATCGCTTTCTCTATCTCCTCCTTGATCCACTGTGCTGAGCGGACGACGCCTTGCTCTAGTGTCACCTGGGGAGACCAATGAAGAAGCGCTCTGACGAGGGTGTTATTCGAATTCCGCGAACCAACACCAGCGGGTTTCGTGGAGTCGAATTGGAACTCAACGTCAGACTCGAGCAACCCAGCGGCGTTAATTGCCAAACGAGCCAAGTCGAGGATTGTGATGGAACGATCGGAGCCAATGTTCACCGCGTCGCTAGAGTTGGAGGAAAGAAGGCGGAGAATAACGTCGACAGCGTCGTCTATGAAAAGGAAGCTACGGCGTTGCATGCCATCCCCCCATATCTCTATACTGGCCGGAGATTCTCCCAGAAGCTTGGAGGCTAAAGCCTTGCGGATGAGAGCTGCTGGTGCTTTCTCCCTTCCATTGGCCCAGGCGCCCCTCGGGCCATAGACATTATGGAACCTTGCAATGCGGATGTCGATCGCGGACTTGAACTGGTGGAGAAGATTCTCGGAGTGAAGCTTCTCGAGACCATATAGACCCTGAGAGCTAGGTGGCATATGTCCCCACACATCGTCTTCTGAGAGAGAGACGTCACATGAGGTGTCCTTCTGCAACTGCTCCGGATAGACGCAGGCAGAGGAGGCAAAGAATAGTCGCTTCACGCCAGCGGTAAGAGAGGCGAATAAAATGTTCTGGGTCATGCGATGATTTGCTTCATAGATCGCAAAATCATTATGGGCATGGATTGTGCCCATTCCGCCCATCATGGCCGCGAAGTGAAGAACGGTATGCGCGCCACGTACAGCGCGCTCGCAAATGGTGGGATCGCAAAGATTGCCTATGATTTTCTCGTGGCAGATTTGCGCGTCGTCGAAAGACGAGTGCTCGGCTATATCGACAATACGGACGCGGTGGCCCATATTGTACAAGCGTGCCGCAACGTGGGAGCCCTTATTTATCCATCAATACGGGGGAACCTGCTGTCAAGCTAGCGTGGAACTTACGATGAAGCCATTTCCTCCAGTGACAACGAAGATATCGGTGGTTTTTGTTTTTTCGTCCATCTCGAAAGTAAAGTAACACGCGAGTGATGCTGTGGACCGGTGCTTGCTTTAAACCAAAATCTCCAAGTGGCTCCCGTTTGCGCCGATACCGGTCGGGTTCACAATCCTCATAGATTTGGTCAAGAGTGGAGGCGCAAACGTTCAAGGTTGGCAAGTACAAACACGGCCGCAGCATTCACAGGCAGCAAACATGGTACGCAGCCGCAGGCTGTCAGCTTTGTCATCGAGCAGAATAGGAGATGTCATGGGAGGGCATCATGGGGGGGGGGGGGCACTGACGGTAGCCAAGCCGCTTCTGAACAGAAGTATCAGAAAAGGTCGCGGTGGGATTTCCTAATGAAGTGGCCGTTAATAGTCACGCTAAGATAAAAGGCGCTAAAATAAAAGGCTCTAGGTCAGCCTCCTGTACTGCGGGCAGACCCTTGGCACTGGGAGGCGTCAGGAGATTGACTGCGAGCTGCGGACATGCAGACGGAGAGGGGTGTGAAGGTGCTTTTGTGCCATCCATATTCGCGGTAGTTCTAGAGATCAACAAGCGTGGGAGCAAGGAAATTCCTCGAAGAAGATGGAAAGGATATGAATCTTCGCCTTAAGGGTAAGAATACGATGCTAAGCCAGACTTGCCTTCCTCTCGAGCTGCTGCACTATCACAATTTTGCATCATGGTCAGTACATCAACTCGCTTCAGGACTATTCGCGCACCTACTGACATTTCTGTGCTTAGGCTCTCTCTCTTGAAGACCGGTTCATTTTCACACCCACCCAAGATTGGTTCAGCTTCAACGTCGAGACATGGAAGTCCTTGTTCCCGCTCATTCAGTCAAAAGCCCCCCGCGCGCTGGAAATAGGTTCTTGGGAAGGCCGTTCTGCCGTCTTCCTTCTCACGGAGCTCTGCAGGAGGGAGGGAGAGATCGTGTGCATTGACCACTTTGACCTTATGCGGACGCAAGCCGGCCGGGAGCGCTACTCCAAAATCCAGCACAACCTAGCACTCGCGGGGGGTCGCTTCCGCATCAAGGACAAGTTCAGCGTCCCTGCACTCATGGAGGTCCTAGTCGAAGAGATGTCCACAACAGAGCCAGGATTCGACTGGGTCTATATCGACGGCTCGCACGAGGCAGATGACACGTTCTTGGATGGCGAGCTCGCGTGGCGGCTGGCGAAGAAAGGTGCTATTGTCATCTTTGACGATTACCACTGGGATGCACAACCCCAGGACGGTCGTCATCACCCAAAGCGAGGAATCGATGCATTCCTCGACCTTCATGAGGGAGAATACCGAAGAATTTCCGGGGAGGGCCAGTACCAGATGGTTCTCCAGAAAACGTCTGACATGCGGATTGGATTCATCGTCGAAGACAAGGTTCCCGACGGCCTTGAGAAAGCTCTGGGATATGGGGCAAATATAGCATATACGGTCGACGAGTCCTACGTCACACCTCTTGTCGTTTCTATCCACAGCCTTCTAAGGGCTACCACCGGAAGGGTCAGCATATACGTCCTCGACTGTGGTCTATCGGAAGATGGGAAGCAGGCAATTGTCAAGGCTATAACCACTCGCGAAGACGTAACGCTTACTTTCTTGGACCTTCCTCCGGATTCTCTCGCGAAGCAAAAGGGTGCAACATGGGCCAGGATCGACCTTATTTCGACTATACCCGTCGAGCGCACACTCTACTTGGATGCTGACACGCTGGTTTTTGGAGACATACAAAGCCTGTGGGAGACGGACTTGGATGGGAAATTGCTCGGTGCGACGGTTGATGTGGGACACCCGTACGGCCATGAAGGGGTGGGCCGGGGAAAGTACTTCAACGCCGGAGTCATTCTCATGGATCTCGCTAGCATGCGGGGGCGCTTACCACAGATAATGGAACTCGCGCGGGGCGACCACCGCTGGGTGTACAGGGACCAGGACCTCCTTAACGTGCACTTCCGAGGAGAATGGTATGAGGTCCCCTTGAGATGGAACGCTCAGGGCCTGGGGACTTACGCAGACGCACCGAGCACCGACCACGCACTGATCGCAGCCCAGATGGAGGAGATGAAAGCGAAGCCGACCCTTATCCACTTCACAGGGCCAGTCAATCCGGATGTGGAGTTCGTCCTGAATCCTTGGGTCCAGCCGTATACAGCAAAACCCTGGGGGTATGCAGGTGCACCAGGACATCCCTTCAGCGAGGTATGGTGGGAGACGTTGCGAGAAGTCCCCGGATGGGAAGGCTATCGGACCTCAGGCGTGTTCGGGGAATACAAGAGGAGGGAGAAAGATATGGCATTAGAAAGAGCGCAGAAGAAGCTGGAGGACGCGTTGAAATGCGGGTATGAATAGTAAGGATTCCGCTATGTATATCTACGATACAGACGGGGAAGCTATGGGCGCACGGTGGGGCAGTGGTGGGATACTATATGGAAACAAAATGGCACGGTGTTAGCTTCTGGTGGAGCCCGAAAAGGAGTGCGAATCTCGCGTCATCGACCAACAAGGACGAGCTTAGAGTGCCTGAGGACATGGCGATCACGCGCGTTTGCTGGGTCACGTGGTCATATACCCCAGGTAGACATCCTGCCCCTGTTCAGGGAATGGTCCCCACATCTCCCACACGGATTTATATGAGTCGAAACAATGAACAGTACTAAGCAGTCATATTTGGCTATCTCCGGGTAGTATACTGGGAGAATGCAATTTTCCCTTGATATCTGATGGGCGGCTCCTGCATCAGTTTCGATAACAAACAGTAGAGTCACGGTCCTGCGTGTGCTCGAAGTCCGTCTGAACGTGAACCTGCAGGTCCTTCTTCCCAGTTGAGTTAGTCGTGGAGGGTGATTGCGGTGAACGCGGACACCTCAGGTCAGTCAGCGGGATACCGGGCTGCGTGCGTTCGAACGTAGTAGGTCCGTAGGCAGCTGCTCGCAAGTTGAGAGTGATTCGACAGACCATCAGTGTGTTCACGCTAGGAATATAAGTGAGTTGAAAGCAAAAGACCAAGCAAACCTCACCAGGCAGATGGGCTTCACATTCACAGGAGACATCGAATCACGATTAATAAAAAGCGAGTCAAACAGAAAAATTGGAACATACATGCCAGCAATTGCGCGGAGTCCAGTTGGTGCGTGCAGGATCATGACAGCCCACATCAGATTCACGGAAAATATGCAGCTAACGCAAGTCAGCCCCATTTTTTACGTAATGTCTGGTGCTCACCCAAAGTAGAAGGCGCCATCTTGTACCAGATTATTAACTAGACTGCTGCGCATAATCACACTCTGGGACCTCCAATGCATGTAGAATGTCCGCGCAATCGTGAGGAGAAAAACGACACTATCGTACCCAAGCTCCCAGAATATGTACATGGTCGAAAGATGACCACTAAAACCAAGGGTAATCATTGAGCGGTGGGAAAAATTGCATAGAGGCTGACGCACATCCTTTTAGGCGGAAGATAAATACAGACTAGAGCCATATTCAGAAACGCACTCCAAATGGTATGAGTGCGGTCGCTCACTCACAATGATATTCGTAGTCATTTAGAGGGTCTGGTGCAGCTAGATCCTCAGCGCTTGTCAGCTATATTCCAGGTACAGTAAAATTTCGGCTCAAAACCGTCTCACGAGTTGCACCGCTGACAGTGTATTGCCAGAGTCCGGCCACGGTCTGGAGAACTAAACTGGTAGACAGACCGAATAATATTAGTCTATTCCGGTTATATAACGCGTAAACCCTGCGAAAGAAGATGTATCAACTTCATGAGTTCGAGAGTGCAGCATTCTGGCTGACCGAATGAGCATAAGAATCCCAGGCAAGATTGTCAGCGGCATCGTGATGCCAAGAGGGAGGAAAAGCATCCAACGAGCACAGCTTGAGGAATGACGGAAGTGATCATGGCGAATGATCGAATGATGGCACATTCAGAATTGTATGGAGATCAGATAAAAAAATTCTCACAGTAGTCAAAAGACTACGCACCGCGAACGTGTCATAAATGTTGAGAAATAAGCTAAGACAAGATATGTAAGAATGCATTATATGTATACAATGAGACAGCGACTAACCGAATGCTACTACGCCCACCGCAAGTGGCGTGTAATACCGGACCTGTTATGAGCTATGATGAGATAGATTCCCACCGAGACTGGACGTACAGTAACCGTACCAGGATGAACAGGTAAAGAGCTAAGGAAAAGGGAGGATGACAAGGGGGAAGGATGGAGTTAAATGGAGAGAACTTATGGCATTCATTTCATGACAGTGACCTACGGAACGTTTTCTTCTTCTTCCACACTGTTTGGATCTGTAGCCCAGCACCAGGAAGTCACTGAGAGCTACACAACCTGGGAATAAGATGCTAACCTCTTCAGGGAGGGTCATGATATGATCGTACACCAGTGTCGTGTACGCGCCTAAGAAAAAGTACTGGTATAGGGTTTTAGTTAACGGTTGTATAAGGTCGTGACCGATGGGTTCCGAGTTGTTCCGTACCTTCGCGACCACGCTAGAAGGGTGAATGTTAGCTTGGGGAGCCCACTAGGGAACATAAGAGGAATCCACGACGGACATCTGCCTCAGATCGGAGAAGACGGCAGACAGAGCAGATGGATCTATAGACATGGGAAAGGTATTGCAGTGGGGGGAAAGAGCACAAAGATCGGAGAGTAGAGGCTTATTGTCAAGGATGGTTACTCCAATGCCCGATGGCGGAATCGGTCAAAAGATGCTGCGAAAAGGTGGAGAAAACGGGGATCAGGGATAAAGGAAGCAATCATGTAAGTGAGACCATACTAACAGTAACCGCCAATACAGTAACCCACGCGTCCGCCTGTGTACTAAGCAACTCGATGAAAGGTCGTTAACCCTCTGCCTCGAAAGGGTAGATCCTATGGGTTGTGGTGCGATACGGAGAGTCTACAGAGATACACCTGACTCACCTCCGTCATTTCTATTGCTAGAGGATGGACTCTAATCTGAGTCTCGGCGCTTGTAAGAGCTCATGTCCTTCCTAGAGCCTGAGAAGCGCTGAGAAGAGTCGACGGTGGTTCCCGGACCTCGTGGAATCACTCATATCCATGATTGGTTCTAGTCCCTGAGGCGTGATCAACTGACCGCCAGAAATAAACAAAGCCTACAGCTTTACTTGAGTTTTCACAAGATACCAAAGTGCCACGGTCAATGCTGCAAGGCAAGCTCGATGCTCTATAATCCCAAGAGTCCGGGGTCCGGGGTCCTGATGCCCATGCGCGTTGGTCACCGTGGTCACCATCTTCTGACGAACTCTTCGAGAAGGTTTAAGTCCTGAAAAATGGAAGCAAAAGCCAATCTATCACATTCTTTCAGATAGAGTTTTCCGTTCGAGGCGTTGCGCCAATATAGCCCGTCGTTTCCAGGCTCTTTCCCTGTTCAAACGTTCAAAGTTCAAGCTTCAAACAAAGAACTGTGTTTTGTGCTCCGTGCCAAACGGTTTCCTAGGTTGCCAACTAATGTCACCATCCTGCCGAAGCCCGTAATGACAGCAGGCTGCTGCTCCTCTCTTTTTGCATTAACTGAGGTGAATTTCGTGATCAAAGCAAGTGATTGGTCCTGATTATATTTGACTTTTGGTTGACCTTGGTTGACCCTTTACATTGTAACAAGCCTTACGTTTTTAAGTCATGGCAGCGATAGGCAGGTCATCTCGACCTTCCCTCAGATGTCGGCAACGAAATCTTTACAGCCCGAATTGGGTGCACTTCAGACACCGCTCGCTACCCATGTCGCCACCGCTCCATGATGGGGTCCCCTCATTGGCTCTGAAATGTGCGCATGTTCTGGATGACCGTGTTGCCCGCGGTCCTCGTAGGTTCATCCTAGAAAGATTCCCAGTCCCTCTATCATTCCATTCATTCTTGGGTTCACCCCCCGGACACCCCCGCACGCGTGACTCAACCCGCAGTCTGTGCGTCCACCCGCCGGGTCTGCCTTGCCTAAGCGGGATTCCTGGAAGAGGAGGGGAATCCGGACACAGCTTGTGTTTGATTGCGTGATCATGTGGAATGCGCAAAAGAGCCTTCACTACACTCTTTCGATGTGCAATGGCCAGTGGGGGCGCCTACCGACGGACTTCCCGTTCACACATTCAAACCCGGAGGCAAGAACAGGCCAAGGAGAGAATGAGCACTTGAGAGTGTTGTGGCTTTCACAATTAATTTTCCCGGGGTGCTAGATCTGTACTAAATGGAAATGGATTGTAGTGAACAAATGACAATAGACCGCCGCGATATTCCGGATTTGGCTTACGAACGACACCGCGGCCATTGGCCTGCGTGCAAGTTCTGTTTCCCATTCTGCGCAAACCAAGCATAAGCGCTCCCCGGAAGTATCCCCTTCCTGCAGAAACCCTCTGGACTCAGAGGCATCGTCGCATATCCACGGAGCTGCCACTTACTAGATCTGCAATACGATAAATGAACGTGCGTTTTCTGTTTCTTGATGTTAACAGCCCTTGGACAAGCCGAGCTTCCAAACGTGCTTCGCGATTCGACTACAAACGCTGAGGAACAGGTAACACACTGCCAATGGTTGGTACACCTTCATGCCTCTTCGCCCTCCAATCACTCCACCACACACCCACGTGCCACGCGCATCCACATTCAAGCCTTCTTTCCCATGCCAACCTCGTAAAGGTAGCTTCCAAGGAGTTTGGTCTGCGTGTCAGGCATCATTTTACAAGTTCAAGCACGAGAAATTACTGCCTTACTCACCCCCTGAATAAAATTCGAGGTGTCCAGTTTTTCATTGGTCGAGCTGTGTCAGGCAAAGTCAAGACAGCTTTGTAACATGTCTCACGAGGCAATAAGAACGTACTGCGCCCCATCGTCACCGCGCCCCATCGGAAGTAGCAACACGTTCACACCGAGAGCCTCCGCAAAGGTAAGCGTTACGGGAATCGAGCCACCCTCGCGTGTATAGTCTGGTGCTCGATTGTACACGGCCTAGAAAGAATACACATGCTCAATGTCTCGACACAAATTGGCGGCTGAACCGGATACCTCTGTCGCACGATGGGCAGCCTCATAGTTCCAGTGCTTGTAGTCCTCAACCCAGGGCTTTCCGCCGTGCAGGTTTTCAACGTTCATCGTATTCTTGCTCCCAAGTTTTGCAAACTCGTCCTGTAGGTATTTGATGACAAGTGGGTCGACTGTTTCTGGGGTCTGCGGAGGGACGAGCCTGATGCTGAACTTGCCCGCAACCTTGGCTGGGATGACGGTCTTTGCGCCCGCACCATAGAACGCGCCTTCTATGCCGTGAAGGGAGAGGGAAGGCGAGCGCATACGGCCCATCAAGACGGACGCCTTGTCATCTGAAAGTGTGATCTTGGCCCCCGCAGAAACCTCAACGTCCTCGAGGGAGTAGTCAAGATTCTGGTAGATCCGCCTGTAGCCAATGCAAGTTGATGGTGCAAGCAATGTCTAGGAGAAAGGTATGGGACTTGCCGTTCCTCCTCGTCTGGAGGGGGCACCATCTCGTCCACGCCCGGGATAAGAATGTTGCCTTTCGGATCGACGAGCTTACTCATGAGGGCGATGAGATCGGTCATGGGCTCATGAACTGTACGACCAAAGACGCCCGAATGGAGATCCCTAGCTGGACCGGATACAACAACCTTGTAGTACGATATGCCACGGAGACCGTAGGTCAAGGCCGGCGTCCGCGTGTTAAGCCAGTAGTTGTCCGACTAAAAACTTCCGATGAAGACGAAGTGGGATACACAAAAGTGATATGTACACACGATGCAAACGGCGTCGACTCCGTCGAACCAAGAGTCTTTGCCTTTCTTGACCTCTGCGAGAATGAACTCGTCGAGGCCCTCAGAGCCGGATTCTTCCATTCCTTCGAAGCAGAAACGAAGGTTTACGGGAAGTGGCTTATTGAGCGCGTGGTGTGCGTCGAGTACATTGACCCAGCCCAAGATGGGACCTTTGTCATCGGACGAGCCGCGACCGTACAAACGACCGGTTTTGTCGTCTCTGGTCAGTTGGAAAGGCGGGAAATCCCAGCCGTCAGAGAGTTTGGGCCTGCAAACGACA
>WITN01001188.1:0-23413 GCA_015025155.1 Lactarius quietus
TTTCTCCTCGAATGGAACATTTACTGAGGACTCAACTGGAATGCTGATACCATGCAATGCCCCTTCACCCGCACCATGTTATTTTTATCCTATATCAAAGGGGAATACATTGTCGAATGGACTGGAATGCAAGTGACATGGCTCCACGATCAAATTACAGGAGGAGCCACTATCTGGGACGAGTACCTATGGGTCACCATACTCGATCGATTCAAGGACGCGTTCATTGATACCATGGTAGCCCAAAAGTCAAAAAACAAGCTCAAAACTTACCGCATGAAAGAAGGGAAGTTCGACGAATATGTTGCAGGATTTAAAAAGCTTGCATGACTCGCGGGACATGACCTTCAAGAATCTGCAGTTATCGAGATGTTTGCAGGAGGACTTCCCAATGCCCTTCACAGGAAGGTCATCGAATTTGGTGACCGCCTCATCAGCTTCGAGGATTGGGTGGATGAAGCGTGTAAACAACACCAGAAGTACCTCTACCTCACTAGCCGATTCCAGAACGATCAAAAGAAGAAGTTTACGAAACCACAATGGCAACAAGCGTGAAGAAAAAGGACGACAACGTGATGGATACCTCGGCAGGATGAACCCAGGCTAGGGCGGCACTCACTGAAGACGAGCGAACTCAGTTGATGACTGAGGGAAAATGTTTCAGGTGTTGCAAAACAGGTCATATGAGTCGTAACTGCCCATTAAAGCAGTCCACGTCCCAAGCTCGCGTGACCCCTCAAGAGGAAGACACACACCTGCAAAGCACTAAAACAAAAGAAGACAAAAAGCCGAGTGCTTGGGAGCTGGTGGCTGCTATCAAGGAACTAGGAGATGACGATAAAGACCAACTTATCCAAGAAGTTTTCATGGGGAAGGATTTTTCCTAAGCTCGAACCCAACAGCCTGGGCAAGAGCAATTCGTGCACTCTGTAATTCTGTGTACATTACCTGCTATTGAAGTATGAAAATCCCCATTTCATTTCAAACGCAGAGTGCAATGGCCGACAAAAAGGTTCTAGTGGATTCTGGAGCAACCAACAATTTCATTGATCCCCGACTCATTAAAAGACTAGGACTTGGAACGCAAAGGCTGGATAAACCACAGAAGATCTGGAACATCGATGGGACGAATAATCGAGCTGGGATGCTAACCGATTATGTAGATCTGGAAGTTCGAACGGGAAACCAAGAACGACAAATGCGATTTCTGGTCACGGATCTAGGACTTGAGGATCTGATACTAGGGTATCCCTGGCTATCCACATTCGAACCCTGTTTCAGGTGGAGAGATAGCGTTATCAATACCCGATTTCTACCCGTCGTAATCCGATTGCTGAACTGGAGAACTCTAAGGATAAGACCCACCATTTCCAGAATATACACTACGATGCTTTCTGATCGAGAAAAAGATCAAATTGTACGACAACTTGAAGAAGAATGTAGTCATCCGGCAACTATTGCAAGCGATCTTGCCCAGGCAGCCGCTCTCCCACAATCCACAGAGATACCAGCTGAATACCAGGAATTCGCGATGGTGTTCAATGAGGAGCAGTCCCAGAGATATCCACCATCAAGGGAATGGGACCACGCAATTGAACTCAAAGAAGGAGCACCAAAGGCTATTAATTGCAAAACATACCCCCTGACAGGTGATGAAGATGGAGTGCTCAGAGATTTCATCACGACGCAATTAAAAAAGTGATATATTAGGCCATCCAAATCACCATATGCGTCACCATCCTTCTTCATTAAGAAGAAAGACGGGAAGCTTAGGCCGGTACAGGATTACCGGAAACTCAATGAATACACCGTCAAAAACAAATATCCTCTCCCTCTCATTCCCAAACTCATCGCACAAGTAAAAGACGCATATATATTCACAAAGTTCGACGTCCGGTGGGGGTACAACAATGTACGAATCAAACAAGGCAATGAACATAAGGCGGCTTTCAAAACCAAATATGGCCTGTTTGAACCCACCGTCATGTTTTTTGGACTCACCAATTCCCCCGCCACATTTCAGAACATGATGAATCACATATTCCGATCAACACAGGAAGTGCATGCACAACAGGGGACAGAGATCATAATCTATATGGATGACATACTGGTAGCAACGGCGACCACCCTTCAGGCCCATCAGAAGGCAGTCAAGGATGTTCTTAGGGTGTTTCAAGAAAACAACACCAAGCGTTCGAAATGCTGAAACAATGAGTCACATCAGAACCTACACTAATCCAACCTGATCTAAAGAAACCATTCGAACTTGAAGTCGACGCGTCAGGGTTCGCTTTGGGAGCGGTCTTAACACAACGAGGGAATGACCAAAAGCGACACCCAGTGGCGTACTATTCCAGTACCCTATCAGAAGCAGAACGGAATTACAACATCTACGATCTGGAACTCCTTGCAATCGTAAAAGCTCTCAGACACTGGTGCCAATATCTAGCAGGATCACCACATCAAACAACGGTGTATACGGATCACGCGAATCTACAATACTGGCAAGCACCTCAGAGGATTAGTCAATGCGTAGCACGGGAAGTATTGGAGTTGTCGGAGTACAACATTGCACTCAAACATGTAGCGGGACAAACCAATGGAAGGGCTGATGCTCTGTCAAGACGACCTGATTACGGACAAGGAGAAGATGATAACAACCACATCACGTGTAACGTCCCGGGTCATAGTAGGTATCTGACCTAACCGATAACCGAGGGGGCGTGATCAAGGGGACACTTACTGTACTATACGGATGGCTGACTGACCGATTACTGGACGATGACTGATAGCTGACTGATAGCTGACTGACGACCTATGATACGATGACTGTACACCTGTGGACGATTACTTAGCAGACTAGTAGTAGTGGCGGTCTCGCTGACGAAGGCGGATCGCGCGGATAGGTTATAAGGAAGCTATCGACTGTTGTAGTCGATAGCTTGGATTTCTTGTACTACTCTCAACTTGTTATCCGAAGCCGTGTTCTCACTTTCTCTCTCTCATCCTTCGGGGTCGCGTCTCGTGTACAAACGACAAAGCAAGGACTCCGCCTTCGAGCGTTGAGACGATACTCTGCCTTCGTGCTAGAGTCAGGAATTCGCTAAGTCACCGCGTTCATCCCTTACGTTGCCTAAGTCAGGCTCACGTGCTGCCCGCACGTAACATTAAATCCAAGCTCTCCTAAATCGAACGCCGTGGCAACCATCAACACCAAAGACGGGTGGGACTTCGTTCCCTATCGCATCGACTCAAGAGAACAAGATGCACCTATCCGTTACCTCATTGGACGAGTAAGGTGGCGACACATACCGGACACCAGAAGATCCGACGAAAACAACACAGGATACTACGCAGAAGCAGCTACCGCGCAGCGATATCATCCCATAGTATTCAACAGGGAACGCTGTTGCTGGGTCAAGCTTAGGTGGAACAATACTAACAACTATTTCGAAGCAACACGACCGGCAGCCGACGATTTACACATCAACGTACCGCTAACCGACACACGACCAATCGATCAACAAGGGCCTATAGACGGCCAACAGGAAGACACCCTTGATTCGGAACCACCAAGGACCGAATTTCAACTGCAATCAGTAACACCAGCAGTGTCAAGCCACACTAGCGAATGATCACCAACCCCACGAAGTGAAATAATAGAACCTGAGGAAATCGCAGTGCAATCACCAGAGGTAGACGCACTAGCCGCGCAAACAGCTGAGTTACACATCCCCGAACCAATCAGAGGGATACCATACAGCTACATGACTACTCAAACAGAAGTATCGCCACCCCGACTTGTCATCAACGAACAAACAGGTCACGTTCAACAACTACAACCAGAAGACATGGAAGCCGCGAACCATGCTATGGGGCCGGACGTCCCCGATGCACCAAGCATCCCTGAAGGAACAGAAATGTTCTACGAGTTTCGGCTCAACCGTAACAGGGTACCATCACCCGAAAACAGGCCATTCCCACCTTTGAGGCCACAAGATAACGGACCACCAGGTGGAGGAGAAAGAAGACCACCAGGCGGAGGAAGAGGACCACCAGGCGGAGGAGGAGGACCACCAGGCGGAGGAGGAGGACCACCCCTAGGAGGACCTCCAGTAGCCCACAACGCACAGGGGGGAAATGACAAGTTCATTGGAAACCCACCACCTACGTTCACAGGAAGCAGGTCACAAGCCGAAGCGTTCATCCTCCAATGGGAGGTCTACGCGGGAGTCAGCGCAAATCATTCAGCCATGCTGAATAAGTATCAAAAAGCTATGTTGTTTCTCACATACATTCAGGGAAACGCGGTTAACCAATGGGTCATGTCGGCAAGCCGATGGCTCATCAACGAGGTCGCCACGGGCACCAACCAATTCGACAACAGGCTGTAGGAGAATCTACTCCACGCCTTTCAAAGACAGTTCGGCGACGTCCTCAGCAAAGAACGAGCACAAGCCCAGCTCGACGCTGGTATCCACATGAAGGATGGAAAAATCGACGACTATATCGCGCAGTTCGAACAACTCGTTCGACACACAGGATATAACATCAACGTGGAACAAACACTCAAGTACTTCACCAAAGGACTACCGTGCGCGCTATACGAAACCATGTACCAACACGATGATCCCCGGAATTACGAAGAATGGAGAGAATCCGCCCTGAAGAGGCAACAGAAGTGGATTCACATGCAAACGGTCCAGGGGAATCTAGATGCCTTCAAACCAGGGCGAGCCACAGGAGGGGCACTAGCTAAGTTGCTAGCACCACTTCAGAACGACGACCGAATGGACACATCCGCAGATCACGTACGAGGACGACTGGCAGGAGCGGAAGACGTCATAGCAAACCATCCCAGGAATGCTAGGCCCCCGCAACTGCCATTTCCACCCCGAGGGGGGTATATGCAAAGACAATTCAAGCGAGACCACAGCCAAACGCAGTGTTACAACTGCCAGAAGATGGGTCATATCAGCCGCAACTGCAGACAACCAAGAAGGCGCCGAGATATACAGACATGCGCAGCCGAAACAGCAACAACCAAAGAGGAGAAAGCAGCAGAGCGGCTGCGAGGAGTCGCAGGAGATGATGAAGAAGTAAAAGACCTGGTCCTACAGCAATTGATGGGACAGGATTTTGGAAACGCCTGAACCCAGCGGCCTGGGTGAGGGCAATACGTTGTAACTCTGTGTACATTATGCGCTACCGATCTATGCGAGTACCAGTATCCATTCGTGCAAGTTACAACATGGCCGACATCAAAGTGTTAGTGGACTCAGGAGCCACTGACAATTTTATCCATCCGCAATTTGTCAAAAGGATGGGGTTGGGACAACGGGCGTTAGATAAGCCCAAAAACATCTATAACATCGACGATACTGCTAATAAAGCAGGTCAGATCACACACTACCTTACGCTTAACGTGGAAACGGGAGGAACTCAAAGAGAAATGCACTTCCTAATCACCGACATCGGCAAGGAAGACATACTACTAGGATACCCATGGCTCGCAACCTATGAGCCACGGTTCAGCTGGCGACACGCCACCATTGACGAGAAGCAGCTCCCTATAGTACTACGGTCGGTCAACCCAAGTGACAAAAGAGCCGTACTAGCAAGGTTGCTCAACGAAGAGAAAAGCGACATCAAAATCTCACGGATGTTCACTACCGAAGCAAAAGAACAAATCATGACGAAACTAGAAGAACAAGTACGTGGACGACGATCAGCGGTCGAGCTTGCAATAGACGCCAAGCAATATACCAAGAACGTCGAAATACCAAAAGAATACCAACAATTCGCGCAAGTATTCAGCGAGGAAGAAGCAAAAAGATTCCCACCAAGACGAAGTTGCGACAACGCGATCGAATTCAAGAAAGGAGCGCCAGACGTCATCGACTGCAAAGTATATCCAATGACAAGGATAGAAGATGCAGCGCTAGACAAATTTATTGACGAACAACTAGAGAAGGGATATATTCGTCCCTCAAAGTCCCCGTACGCATCATCCTTCTTCTTTATCAAAAAGAAGGACGGGAAACTACGACCAGTACAAGACTACCGAAAGATCAATGAGTGGACCATACGAAACCAATACCCACTCCCTCTCATTGATGATCTAACCAGGGATCTTGGAGGGGCTCAGATATTCAGCAAGCTCGATGTCCGACAAGGATACAACAACATTAGGATCAAAGAAGGAGATGAACCCAAAGCCGCGTTTAAAACACGCCGAGGACTATTTGAGCCGACTGTCATGTACTTCGGCTTGTGCAACTCGCCGGCAACGTTTCAAAGCTTCATGAACAACATCTATCAACCAATAATCACGAAACACGAAGCAGCCGGAACGACAATCAGGGTATACATGGACGATATTGCCATAGCAACCAAAAGGCAACCGCTAGCGATCAATAAACACCAAGACGCAGTCCGCGACGTGCTCGCCATAGCACAGAAAAACGACCTATTCTTCAAACCCGAGAAATGTGTCTTCAACGCTTCCAGTATTGATTACCTGGGGGTAATCCTTGAAGAGGGGGTAACACGTATGGACCCTGTCAAAATTTCGGGCGTTCGCGACTGGCAACGCCAACATCGGTAAAGGACGTACGATCATTTCTCGGTTTTTGCAATTTTTATCGGCAGTTCATCAGAGGCTTCGCCAACATCGCTAAACCGCTAAACGAATTAACACGCAAAGACGAACCATGGCAGTGGAGCACAAGACACCAAGAAGCGTTCGAAACGCTCAAACAACGAGTAACCATGGAACCCATCCTCGCACATGCCGACCAGACACAACAGTTCGACCTCGAAGTAGACGCATCAGGATTTGTGGTTGGAGCGGTATTACTGCAAAAGAAACAAGACGGAAAACGACATCCAGTGGCCTACTACTCGGCAACACTCAACGCCGCCGAACGCAACTATGACATCTATAACCTGGAGTTATTAGCCATCGTAAAAGCGTTGCGAAACTGGCGACATTTGTTGGCAGGATCACCACATAAAGTACGAATTTTCTCCGACCATCTCAACCTCAAATACTGGCGAGATCCACAGAAGATCAGTAGGCAAATTGCCAGAGAAGTACTCGAACTAGCAGAATACAACTTTGAGATACACCATGTCAAAGGCGTGGCCAATGGACGAGCCGACGCCCTATCTCGAAGACCCGATTACGATCAAGGAGAGAAAGACAACGAAGGCGTCGTCGTATTATCAGACGAGATGTTCGTACGAACAACCACGACCACCCAACAACAAGACGAACAAAGGATACGCAAGTGGGTCGACCCCCACAAACTGACAAAAGCAGATGGGCTCTGGTGGTACCACGGACAACAGCTTGTCTTGACAGGACCAATGGAGGAAATCAGAGAAGTAATTTCCACGCACCATGACCCACCTATTCATGGCCATCCAGGAATCAACCGAACAACGCAATTGGTGGAGCGCTACTATTGGTGGCCAACAATGAAACAAGACATTGCTGAATACGTCCGAGGATGTGCAGAATGTCAACGGTGCAAGGTCAACACACAAAAAACAAGAGCACCCTTGCAGCCAATATTTCCACAAACCGAGGTGTTACCATTCGAAGTGGTAGCGATGGATTTCATTACTAAGCTTCCAGTATCAAGGGGGTACGACTCGGTACTCACAGTCACAGACCACGACTGCTCCAAGGCAGCCATCTTCATACCATGCAAAGAGGAAATCACGGGAGAAGAAACCGCGGCATTATACGCAAAGCATGTCGTAGCGCGGTTTGGACTACCCTCAAAAATCATCAGTGACAGAGACCCTCAATTCGCGTCAAAGTTTACAAGGGAACTGTGCTGAGTCCTAGGAATACGACAAAACATCTCAACAGCCTACCATCCACGAACGGATGGACAATCGGAACGAACCAACCAATGGCTGGAACAATACCTCAGGCTTTGGGCTAACGAGAGACAGAACAACTGGGCGGACCATCTGGCGCTAGCGGAGTTCGCACACAACAATTGGGCCAATGAGTCCACACACGAAACGCCGTTCAGGTTACTAATGGGCTATCACCCTATTACTAACTGGACAGATAAGAAATCACCAATACCAAGGGTCGAGAAGCGACTAGAACAATTGAAGGAGATATGGGAGCAGGCACAAAATCACATGCGGCGCGCACAACAGTCATGGATCAAGCATCGTGACACCCCCAAATACCAGACAGGTGACAGGGTCTGGCTCGAAGGACGCCACCTACGTACCAACCAACCAACCACGAAGCTTGCGCCTAGGAGACATGGGCCATTTCGGATCGTCCAGGTGATGTCTCCTGTAAACTATCGACTCGAGCTTCCCACGCAGTGGAGCATCCATGATGTCTTCCACACAGATCTCCTGACCCCTTACAAAGAAACAAAGACTCACGGCGTAAACTATCAGCGCCCACCACCAGAATTGGTAGGAGACGTGGAAGAATACGAGGTTGAAAAAGTACTAGACTCAAGGAGGCGTGGGAGGGGGCGTAAACTGCAGTACCTGATCAAGTGGAAAGGCTACGCCGACTCGGACAACCAATGGGTCCCGTGGGACGACATGCATGCGGACGAAGAGATAAGGAAGTACAAACAAACCAATCCAACTGCTGAGACTCACATAAAAGCAGTCGCGACAGGACCTCTAGTGGACGTATCTTCCAAACCCACTCATAACATGTCCCATGTCCCACTCACCATCATCAGCCTCGACTTCCCTCACACCAGTGAGCTCACCACATACGACGACAACAACAATGTGGACGACCCATTCTGCTCTGCCGTCGAACACATCAGAGCCGCCGCAGCACGCGACCAAGAAGAACGAGAGCAACAAGAACGAGATGTGGCCGAGGCTCGCCGGAGATTCCCCACACCCGCAAGCGGAAGAGTGGAGACAGATGAGGAAGGACTACGGGCTGTTGAAGGAGGTGATGACCTCGTGGCGATTGGACCAGGTAACGAGGATGACGCCGAAGGAGAGACGGACGAGGATACAGAGATTAATGAGGCAAGTATCCTCCAGCCCTCCACCGCCGTCACGTCCACCACCGCTGTCGATCACTATGACAGCAACGAGTCCTCCGACGGCTCGTATCACGACGCCAACATCATCTGCACCCGATGCGATAACCCCCAAGACTACTGCCACTGCGCTCCCATGCGCATCCCCCCGCGAATCAATAATGAAGAAGAAGAAGGAGACGTTGCCGACGAAACCGTGGATGATGAAGGACGAGCACCACCGATTGCTGTCGTCTACGGACTGACTGCGGAGGAAGGGTACGCCATGCGAGGCCTACCATCCTACGCTGAAGCACGCGATGCCTCACCCATCCATACGCGCCGAGCGAATGCGCCGAGGCGCCCTGTCCGTACCCTATCGCCTACCCCCAGTGGCTTCGTCCTCAACAACGGGATGAACTGGGTCCCCATGGTTATCGAGCATGAGGGGCGTCGCATCCCCGCTCGATATGTGCGGGTGCGGATGTGCGATAACCCAGAGGTTTTCGGGACCATGGGGCATCACACGCCCATCTACCAGGGGGACATACATGCCGAACCATGCCGAGACATGGGGCCCGCAGCTGAGTACACCCGCGAAGAATTGCAGTACCTACGGGCTGACTTCCGAGGACGGCGCCAGGTCGACGAGGCCCTTGCTCGGCTGGGGGACATCTCCCTAGCAGCCGAGGTGAGGCGCTACCGCGCGTCCCAGGAGGTCATCAAGGAGCTTGAGACCGCGATCAAGCGACTCGAGGACGACATTTTCGTCCACGTTGACCGCTCGCGTCACTCGGCAAGGCGGCTGGGTAGGGCTCACGCCCTTTTGAGGATACGAGACGAGCACGAGATGGATGTGGGGCTAACCGCAGTGCCCAATTGGGTAGTAGAGCGAGGGTGCTCACCCTTGTGAAGGGGGTGATGTAACGTCCTGGGTCATAGTAGGTATCTGACCTAACCGATAACCGAGGGGGCGTGATCAAGGGGACACTTACTGTACTATACGGATGGCTGACTGACCGATTACTGGACGATGACTGATAGCTGACTGATAGCTGACTGACGACCTACGATACGATGACTGTACACCTGTGGACGATTACTTAGCAGACTAGTAGTAGTGGCGGTCTTGCTGACGAAGGCGGATCGCGCGGATAGGTTATAAGGAAGCTATCGACTGTTGTAGTCGATAGCTTGGATTTCTTGTACTACTCTCAACTTGTTATCCGAAGCCGTGTTCTCACTTTCTCTCTCTCATCCTTCGGGGTCGCGTCTCGTGTACAAATGACAAAGCAAGGACTCCGCCTTCGAGCGTTGAGACGATACTCTGCCTTCGTGCTAGAGTCAGGAATTCGCTAAGTCACCGCGTTCATCCCTTACGTCGCCTAAGTCAGGCTCACATGCTGCCCGCACGTAACATCACGGTACTACCCGATCACATGTTTGTGAACAACGCGCACACCATCAAATTCATATCAGAACCACCAGATCAGGAATTCCGAATCATAAAACCCTGGATCACCACTCATAATTTGAAACAAGATAACGGAGTATGGTACAAAGG
Source organism: Lactarius quietus (assembly GCA_015025155.1). Classification (NCBI taxonomy): domain Eukaryota; kingdom Fungi; phylum Basidiomycota; class Agaricomycetes; order Russulales; family Russulaceae; genus Lactarius; species Lactarius quietus. Next base: position 10,600 of record WITN01001188.1, read on the forward strand.
AGGACGTAAAGTGATCGCTACTAACCGAGAACGTCAAAAGGTTCTTATCAAAGAACACCATGATTCTCCCACGTTTGGACACCCAGGAATATCACGAACGACCCGACTGGTGGGGCAGTACTACTGGTGGCCTAGCCTAACTCAAGACGTATATCAATATGTATGAGGATGCGCTGAGTGCCAGAGACACAAAGTCAATACACAGATACGCAAGGTGCCTCTCTTGCCTATCACACCAGTAACCGGATCCTTACCCTTTCAAACCGTTGCCATGGACTTCATCGTCAAACTTCCGGAGTCAGAAGGATACGACTCCATACTTACAGTAACAGATCACGATTGCACCAAAATGGCGATTTTTATTCCCTGTCAAGAAACCATAAACGCGGAAGGGGTTGCTCGACTCTACTTCCAACACATATTCCCTCGGTTTGGTATTCCTAACAAGGTTATTAGCGACTGAGATCCGAGATTCACCTCCAAATTCATGAAGGAATTATGCAGCCAACTCAGGATCCAACAAAATGTCTCCACCGCCTTTCATCCACGAACTGATGGACAATCCGAGAGGATGAATCAATGGCTCGAACAATACCTGCAGTTTTGGGTCAACCAGCAGCAGGACAATTGGTGTCATTATCTACCACTCGCCAAATATGCTCATAACTCATGGAAGAATGAAACCACCCGTATATCCCAATTCCAAATCCTTATGGGACATAACCCTAGAGCACAACCAACAGATGTCGATTCCCCGATACCCAGTATCGTGCAACGAACTGAACAATGGAAACAAGCACAAAGATGAGTGGAAGAGCTGATAGTACAAGCACAAAGATGATGGGCGCAAGCCAAGCGCCAGGGACAAACCTTTAAGGAACAAGAGCTTGTCTGGCTAGAAGGTCATAACTTACGAATTGATCGACCATCAGTCAAATTAGCCCCGAAGAGGCATGGACCATTCCGAATTATCAAGGTACTATTGCCCATCAATTACCAATTGGAGTTACCACCCCAATGGAAGATCCATAACGTGTTTCATGTTGACCTTCTAACCCCTTATTGTGAAACAGAATTCCATGGGCGTAACTTCGAAAGGCCACCACCTGATCTAGTAGATGGAGAAGAAGAATACGAAGTAGAAAGGATTCTGGACTCAAGACGACATGGACGAGGGTGCAAACTCCAATACCTTGTCAAGTGGAAGGGATATCCTGACTCAGAAAATCAATGGGTTAACTGGGACAATATGAGCGCTGATGAAGCTGTGGAAAAATATCAACAGACTCAAACCGGCACACATATAAGAAGGCTACATACTATCGACGATCTCCCAGACTCTAGCATGACCACTTCCCCAGATGACTTCAGCATTACCGCCGTCGACCCCGCCTCTCCCTGACCAGCTACCGCCGCCTCTCCAGGAGCAGTATTTGCCATATCTGGATCTCAGTTCAACGACCCCAATGTCCAAGAGGCTCTACGCCATTTCAGCTACGTCCCCTCCTCGTGGATCACACCCACCGCTTCCGACAGTATGAGTACTTGTGCCCCCTCTCCCAACAAGATCGACCCAGACACTGAGTCATGAATGGCAGACCATGCCATCCGGATCCAATACAACCGATGACCCCCTTCCCCCTTTATCCCCCACTCTGACCCCCTGGCTCGCATCGAACTCCTCCAACGAGAAATCCAAACACACATCGACGCTTACACCGCTCACACCACTGAGCCTATCCCCACTCTCGAGCCCATCGCCATCGCCACCTCCACAACCTCCATGCCCCTGCTCCCCATCCCACCACCTCTGGAGTACGACGGTGTGGGACAGGTATATGCAGACCAGCGGGGGATGTATTCCACTTCCCCAGTACCACTCACAGACCCCTACCCGATGATGAATCAAGAAGCCGCTACGTTACCGCCTAACCCAAGCGCAGAAGGATCAGGAGGATATCACACTCCTGACTTCTCTTGGGACTCTTGGGCGACGCGTGACGAGAAGCGCCACTGGGAAGCTCAGGGAAACGTTACACCGCCGCCAAAAGGGTTCAACGTGAACTGGGGTGCTGACTATGTACCAATGCAGATTTCGGACAGTAACGGCATCAGATGGCCGGCCAAGTATATGAAGGTCACCTTTGGCAATGACCCTTCAGTACAGGGTTATCTGTCTGGAGATCCCCAGCTCTATACTGGCCGACTATGTGCCACACCACGCCAGGATCTGCAGACCATGCCTCGTTACACTGATGCTGATTTATACCTCCTTAAGGGCGGATACCCTTTTCGCGATGACATGGACATGGCACTAGATTGGGACGGTGACCAATCTCTCAAAGCTGAGGTTTGCTGCTACCGACATGCGGAACTTGAGGGACAATGACTGGCCCAGGACTTAGTAGACTTGGAGAAGCGCGTGTCAGACAACATGCTCGAATCCTGGGCCACTATACGACGTCTCCAAGAAGCCGATGCTGTCAAGCGGATCGCTACCGCTAACAAGAAACAGAAGACGCGTCGGTTAGTGCTGCTTAATGAGGTGCTAGCCAAGATCAAGGATCTACAGGAACGTGGGCGTTCCATCTAGGGAGGAGGTGATGTTACGATCAGCCATGTGTGTCACTTCCGTTGACCGTTCGGCTTGAACTTTTGTCACAGCGTTCCACATCATATGGACTATCATTGGGACCATTTTCACATTCTATCTCGTACCTCCTATCCCCACGCGCCCTCTCGGTCTCCTGACCCCCTTCTTATCACCTCTATGCTTCTATCTTGTTCGATACTGTTCCATATGGTGTCATACTTATACTGATACTAGTAGTATTGGTGGTGGTCCTAGTAGTGCAACTATGTCACGGCTTGACATGTTGCGGACTGATAATCATCATCATTACGAGTGCTCGGAGTTCGGGACACTTACTACTCGGTTATGACTATGATAGTAAGCCCTTATTAGTCATGGACACTTACGCGTCGCCGGTGTTTGGATTCGCCAGTGTTTCAGGATAGATAGTGACTCATTACTAGGATAGTTGTACTAGGGTTTAGTATTCCAAGCTGCGCTTTAAAGCCAGCGTGTAACTGTATATAAGTCGTGTAGTGAAGACCAAGACTCTCCAGCTTGGTCTTCTTGAATCATCACTGTCGTCTTCTCTTCCTCTCGTCTTCTACTTGCTCTATTCCAATCTATTGATTGAAGCTTATCCCTCGGGATACCCTAGTGTCTACAAAGCAACCTAGTGGCTGTGCAACTTAGCTAAGTTGCCCGTGTCTGTCAAAATTCATCCATACACTCGAGTATCACGTCACAGATCAGTTCAAGTCGAACAAGCGTTTGGTGATAACGCTACATTAAGACCAAGCTTCAAGGTGGCGTCATCAGAAACTACAAGAGAACGTTGTCACAACTGTGATGACCTTTGGTTTCAGCACAGAGGCGCTGACAACGTACCACAAAGATTTTGCAAGAATACAGAATACCGGTATAGTAGCACTACAGGCACTACCAGATATCACGCAAAGAGCCAAGTGGATAATCGATCCGTTGCAGTTGAGTTCATCTACGATCGATACGTTTGGGTAGAAGTTCGCTGGTTTCAACCACCGAACGGAGACCAAGGAGAGTGGGAAGGTTTCCGAACAGCCTTAGAAGATCTAGGCTGTGATATCTATATCAACGAGCTCACACAAGAGGAATTACAAGAGTTGGAAAATACAAACGCCAACAAACCAGCATCTACTACACCACCCCCATCACCAAGTACTAAGAGTAACGCATCTCTTGGAGCAAGATCGTCGTCTCCATCACAACAAGGAATCAATTTAGCAGTCGCTACAGAAACATTACGCCTAGGAGCAATGGCAACCCTCACCTCTCATGTTCAAGCTCAGGCGACTACGGGAAGTTTATCTGTACAACCAACTTACTCGCTCACCGCCTCACCAATAGCACCGACGGTCATGGCATTTCGAGCCCTTACCGATCCTCAGAATCAAGCACCTCACCCAAATCCTCCAGCAGGAGGAGGAGGAGGTAATGGTGGAAACGGAGGTAACGGTGGAGGCGGAGGTGGAGCAGGAGGAGGAGGAGGAGGAGCAGGACCACCTTTCGGAATCCCACCAGCGCAAATACCAGCAGCGCAAGCACCCATACCAGCGGCACATGACAAATTTTGCGGCAATCCACCTGCGATTTTCGCAGGTGACCGTGAAAAGGCAGAGGAATTTCTAATGCAATGGAGCTTATACGAAGGAATCAATTCAACCCATTCTATTATGTGCAGCCCATATCAAAAAGCTATGTTATTTCTCACCTACATCCAAGGAACTGCTGTAACCGAATGGGTAGGATCAATGGTGGCCTGGTTACGAGTCCAAGTTGATGTTAACGGATGGGACCCTCTTGACAATTGGTTGTGTGTTACGTTCGACTGGACGTATCGACTCGACTTGAGTTGCGAGTGTGGAGTACTGATTATTCGTTGGACTAGTTCGTCGGTGTTGTCGTAACGATTGCCAAACCTCCCCTGATGAGGGTTGTGGATATGGTGACGACAGTATGCGAGAGCGTAGGGTATTACCCTAGGCGGAGTAGTGAATATACGAGCGATAGCGTGGATACGAAGTATCTCCGATCGTCGCAGAAAGGTAGGTTGGAACTGACAAGTCGGCTGGACTTGGATGCAGCCCACAGGGTGTGACAGCGTGAAGTCGATGAGATTCAAGAACTCAGACCTAAGGTCCTTGTTCGTAAGAAGTACATGTTAAATACGAATCGAGCTACGCCACTACTAAGAACTGCGGTCCTAGGATCGCCACCAATACTACTAGTACTTGTACTAGTATGATGTCATATGGAATCACGTCGAACCAGATAGAAGGTGGTTAGTAAGTAAGCAAGAGTCACAGGTACGAGAGGTCGCGCGGGACGTAAGAAGTAGGAATCAAAATGTGAAAATGGTCCCAATGATAGTCCATGTGATACGGAGTACTGTGGCAAAAGTTCGGGCCGAACGGTCAACATAGGTGACATGCGTGGCCAATCGTAACATCACCTCCTTCCTAGGTGGAACGTCCGCGTTCCTGTAACGCCTCGATCTTGGTAAGCACCTCGTTTAGCAGAGTCACCCGTCGTTTCTTCTGCCTCTTGTTCGCCGCGGCAATTCTTTCAACCGCGTCAGCTTCCTGAAGACGTCGCACCGTGGCCCATGAGTCGAGCATATTGTCCGACACCCGCTTCTCCAAGTCCACCAGGTCTTGGGCCAGTCGTCTCCCTTCGAGTTCGATGTGACGGTACTGACAGACTTCGGCTTTGAGAGACTGGTCACCGTCCCAGTCCAAAGCCATATCTACCTCTTCGCGGAAGGGGTACCCTCCCTTGAGAAGGTATAAGTCAGCGTCCGCGTAACGAGGTACCGTCTCTAGATCTCGACAGGGTGTCGCCAATAGTCGACTGGTGTACAATTGTGGGTCTCCAGACAAATAGCCCTGTACCGAAGGGTCGTCACCAAAGGTGACCTTAGTGTACTTGGCCGGCCATTTGACGCCATAGCCGTCAGCGATCTGCATAGGTACGTAGTCAGTCCCCCGGTTCACGTTGAACCCTTCTGGCGGCGGTGTAACGCGGCCCTGAGCTTCCCAGTCGCGCTTCTCGTCACGCGTCGCCCAAGGGTCTCAAGCGAAGTCAGGAGTGTGATATCCTCCTGATCCTTCTGCGCTTGGGTTAGGCAGTAGCGCAACGGCTTCTTGACCCGTCGTCGGGTAGGGGTTTGTGAGTGGTACTGGGGAAGAGGAGTACGTCCCCCGCTGGTCTGTATGTACCTGTCCCACACTGTCGTACTCCGGAGGTGGTGGGATGGGGAGTGGGGGAGTGGAAGCTGTGGAGGTGGTGACGGTGATGGACTCGTGAGTGGGGATAGACTCTGTGGTGTGAGCGGTGTAAGCGTCAACGTGTGCTTGGATCCCTTGCTGAAGGAACTCGATGCGGGCAAGGGGGTCAGAATCGGGGACGAAGGGGGTAGGGGGTCGTCGTTCACGTTGGACTCGGATGGCGTAGTCTGCCATTCGTGACTCGACGTCCGGGTCAATCTCGTCGGGAGAGGGGGCACGAGTACTCGTACTGTTGGAAGTGGTGGGCGTGATCCAAGAGGAGGGGACGTAGCTGAAATAGCGTAGAGCCTCCTGGACGTCGGGGTCATTGAACTCAGATCCAGATATGGCAAATACCGCTCCTGGAGAGGCGGGGGTTGTTGGTCGGGGAGAGGCGGGGTCGACGGCTGTGATGCTGAGTTCATCTGGGGAAGTTGTCATGCTAGGGTCTGGGGAATTAGTATCGGTGTACTGTCTCCTTATATGCGTGTCGTTCCGAGTCTGCTGATACTTCTCCACCGCTTCCTCAGCGCTCATGTCATCCCAGTTAACCCACTGATTTTCTGCATCAGGGTATCCCTTCCACTTAACGAGATATTGGAGTTTACGCCCTCGTCCATAGTGTCTTGAGTCTAGGATTCGCTCCACTTCATATTCTTCTTCTCCGTCCACTAGGTCAGGTGGTGGTCTTTCGAAGTTTCGCCCATGGAATTCTGTTTCGCGATAAGGGGTCAGGAGGTCAACATGAAACACGTCGTGGATCCTCCATTGGGGTGGTAGTTTCAGTTGATAGTTGACGGGTGATAGTACCTTAATGATTTGGAACGGTCCATGCCTTTTCGGGGCTAATTTGGCTGATGGTTGATCTATTCGCAGATTGCGCCCTTCCAGCCACACCATCTCTTGTTCCTTGAACATCTGTCCCTGCCGCTTAGCTTGCGCCCATCGGCCTTGCGCTTGCCTTATCGATTCCTCCGCTTTCTTCCGTGCTTGTTTCCACTGTTCCATTCGTAGAGCCACATTAGGCATCAGAGATACACCCTCCGCTATCCGTGCTTTCGGATTATGTCCCATAAGGATCTGGAATGGGGACATCCGAGTAGTTTCGTTCTTCCACGAGTTATGGGCGTACTCAGCAAGTGGTAGGTAGTGACACCAGTTATCTTGTTGTTGGTTGACCCAAAACCTGAGGTACTGTTCGAGCCATTGATTTGTCCTCTCCGATTGTCCATCGGTCCTTGGATGAAATGCCGTAGAAATGTTTTGTTGGATTCCCAATTGTCTACAAAGGGTTTTCATGAATCTGGATGTAAATCTTGGATCTCGGTCACTGATGACCTTATTTGGGAGTCCAAATCGAGGGAATACGTGTTGGAAGTACAATTGGGCTACTCCTTCCGCATTTATGGTTTCTTGGCAAGGTATAAAGATCGCCATCTTGGTACAATCGTGATCTGTTATGGTTAGAATAGAATCGTGTCCTTCGGACTCCGGAAGCTTGACGATAAAGTCCATTGCTACCGTCTGGAATGGTAATGCTTCTGGTACGGGGGTAATGGGTAATAAGGGGGCCTTTCACGTTTGCGTGTTGACCTTGTGTCTCTGGCATTCGGCGCATCCTTTGATATATTGATACACCTCCTTCGTTAGCTGCGGCCACCAGTAGTTTTCTCCTATAAGGCGAGTAGTTCGCGATATCCCTGGATGTCCGAACGTTGGTGGGTCATGATGGTCTTTGATCAGTGCCTTACGTTGTTCTTCGTTGGTGGTGACAACCTTACGCCCTCGTTTGTACCATACTCCGTGTTCCTTTTTTAGATTATGGGCTGTGATCCAAGGCGTCAAGGTTCGTAAGTTCTGATCGAATAGTTCTGGTGTCGAGATTTCCAGGGTATTGGTGCCATGGATGAACATACGCTCGGGTAACACCACGACTTGGTTGTTATCGTCTTCTCCTTGTCCGTAATCGGGTCGTCTTGATAAAGCATCAGCTCTTCCGTTTGTCTGTCCTGCGACGTGTTTAAGCGCGATATTGTACTCCGATAGCTCCAGTACTTCTCGTGCTACCCGTCGGCTGATCCTTTGAGGGGCTTGCCAGTATTGTAAGTTCGCATGATCTGTATATACTGTTGTTTGATGTGGTGATCCCGCTAGATATTGACGCCAATGTCTGAGCGCTTTTACGATTGCTAGGAGTTCCAGGTCGTATATGTCATAATTTCGTTCGGCTTCTGATAGAGTGCTCGAGTAGTAGGCCACCGGATGTCGTTTTTGATCCAGTCCTCGTTGGGTCAGAACGGCTCCTAGTGCGAACCCAGACGCATCTACTTCGAGTTCAAAGGGTTTCCTCAAATCAGGTTGGACCAATACTGGTTCTGATGTGACTCGACGCTTTAGTGTTTCGAACGCTTGTTGTTGTTGTGTACCCCAATTCCATATGTGATCTTTCCTCGTTAGGTTGTTAAGAGGTCGTGCCAGATGGGCAAATTGGTAGATGAAAGGGCGATAAAAATTGCAGAACCCTAAAAATGATCGAACCTGTTTCAGATTAGTGGGTGTCGGCCAGTCTTTGATGCCCGAGATTTTGACAGGGTCCATGCGTGTCACCCCCTTTTCAAGGATTAGCCCCAGATAATCGACACGTGGTGCCTCCCATGTGCATTTTTCTGGTTTGAGGTACAGGTTGTTCTTTTGGAACACTCTGAGGACATCTTTGACCGCCGTGCGGTGGTCTTGTAGGGTAGTCGTCGTCGCACGAGTACGTCGTCCATGTAGATAATGATTTCAGTCCCCTTTTTCGTATGTTCGTCTTGGACGAATCGAAAGATGTGGTTCATCATATTCTGGAATGTGGCTGGAGAATTTGTAAGCCCGAAAAACATGACGGTTGGTTCAAAAAGTCCATATTTGGTCTTGAATGCTGCCTTATGTTCGTCTCCTTGTTTGATCCGTATGTTATTATACCCCCATCGTACGTCAATTTTGTAAATATATGTGCATCTTTCACTTGTGCGATGAGATCGGGGATCAATGGCAATGGGTACTTGTTCTTGATGGTGTATTCGTTGAGTTTGCGATAGTCTTGAACCGGTCGTAGTTTCCCGTCTTTCTTTTTGATGAAGAAGAAGGGTGACGCATATGGAGACTTGGACGGTCGGATGTAACCTTTCTGGAGTTGAGTTGATATAAACTCCTTGAGGGCTTCGTCTTCAGTCCCCGTTAGAGGATACGGCTTGCAGTTAATCGCTTTGGGTGCTCCATCTTTTAGTTCAATTGCATGATCCCATTCCCTGGATGGGGGAAATCGTTGCGATTGTTCTTCATCAAATACTGCTGCGAACTCCCGATACTCCGTTGGTATTTCTTTTGATTGCGGGCTTGCAGCTGCTTGAGCTAAGTCGCTCGCAATGGTTGCAGGACGACTGCATTCTTCTTCCAGTTGTTGTACGGCTTGATCTTTCTCAACGTCTGACAGCGCCGTAGTATAGGTTCTTGATATCGTAGGTCCAATCATCAAGTTCCTCCAATTTAGTGAGCGCACAACCACTGGTAGAAATCTTGTATCGATGGTGCTGCTCTTCCAATGGAAACGGGGTTCGAATGTGGACAACCAGGGGTATCCCAAGATAAGGTCTTCAAGACCTAGGTCCGTGACGAGAAATCGCATTTGCTTTTCCTGACTTCCCGTTCGAACTTCCAGATCTACGTAATCTGTCAGCATCCCTGCTCGATTATTAGTCCCGTCGATATTCCAGATTTTCCGAGGTTTATCCAGACGTTGGGTTCCCAGTCCTAGTCTTTTGATGAGTCGGGGGTCAATAAAGTTGTCGGTTGCCCCCGAATCCACCAGTATCTTTTTGTCGGCCATTGCACTCTGTGTTCGAAATGAAACAGGGATTTTCATACTTCGATAGCGGGTAATATACACGGAGTTACAGAGTGTGCGAATAGCTCTTGCCCAGGCCGTCGGGTTTGAGCTTACGAAAAATCCTTCCCCATAAAGACCTCTTGAATAAGTCAGTCTTTGTCGTCGTCTCCTAGTTCTTTGATGGCTGCCACCAGCTCTCGAGCGCTCGGTTTCTTCTCTTCTTTTGTTTTAGCACTTTGTACCTGAGCGTCTTCCTCTTGCGGACTTGCTCGTGCTTGGGATGTTTGCGACTTTGATGGGCAGTTGCGACTCATATGACCAGTTTTGCGACAGCGGAAGCATTTTCCTTCGGTCATTAGTTGAGTACACTCGTCATCCGTTAATGCTGCCCTGGCTCGAGTGCGACCCGCGGAGGTGTCCATAGCGTTGTCGTCTTTCTTCTTCAGCGCTTGCTGCCACTGGGGTTTGGTGAACTTCTTCTTTGTGTCATTTTGGAAGCGGCTAGTGAGGTAGAGATATTTCTGATGTTGTTTGCGTGCTTCGTCTACCCAGTCTTCGAAACTGACAAGGTGATCACCGAATTCGATCACCTTTCGGTGAAGGGCATTGGGGAGTCCTCCTGCGAACATTTCAATAACCGCCGATTCTTGAAGGTCGTGTCCTGCGAGTCGCGCAAGTTTCTTGAACCCTGCGACGTACTCATCGAACTTGCCCTCCTTCATGCGGTAAGTTTTTAGCTCATTCTTTGATTTTTGAGCTACCATGGTGTCAATAAATGCGTCTTTGAATCGATCGAGGATGGTGACCCAGAGGTACTCGTCCCAGATAGTGGCTCCTCCTGCGATTTGATCGTGAAGCCACACTACTTGTGCTCCGGTCCATTCGACAACGTATTCCCCTTTGACATAAGACAAGAAAAGCATAGTACGAGTGAAGGGGCGTTGCATTGTGTCGGTGTTCCAATTGAGTCCTCGATAGATATTCCATTCGAGGAGAAATTGTTCCGTCTTGTCTCGATCGCCGTTAAAGTTCTGGGGGTCGTTGCCAACTAGCTTTCCATTAGTTCCCCGTCCTCCGGCTCCCATATCTCCCCCTCCTCCAGGCCCTCCATTGGGTGGTCCTGGGTTGGGGTTTCCGCCCCCTCCTCCTCCTCCTCCGGATAGAGGACCGATAGGAGCAGGAAGAGGTCCTCCTGATGGAGGATCGTCTCCACCTCCTCCTCCTCTGCTTGGTCCTCCTCCTGATGGAAATCCGGGGGATACTCCAAATCGAGCAGTTCGGCCCAATATAGTCGTTGGAGGGAGAGTGGAAGTTGTTGCGATTTGTGACATTGTATGAGCCAACGTAGGTAGACCGGGGATAGTACTGGTTCGGGTAGTGGAAACTTTCGTGGGTACGTGTTCAGCCAATCGAGCAAGCTTTGTTTCTTCGTCTTCTTGTTGTGATGTAGTGGGAATTTTGACGTCTTCGTCTGAGGCGTCTCCTGCGTCTGATGTGAACTGTAGTCGTTCTTCCGGGGCGTCGATTGGTTGTCCGTCAATAGGACCCCACTCTGAGCGATCAACTTTTTCTGGTTCAGGGATATCGAGCCGCAACTGGTGAAGGGTGTCGGGTGGTCAGGTAATCTTCCAGTCGCCACTTCGCTGACTTCGTTGGGCTGTTCCCCACTCAAGTGTATTGAAGTCGAATTCGACTGGGATATTGATGCGTTCAAATTGACTGTAGGCAAAGTAGCCGGAGCGTGTAGCGTCAGGGTCGTCCCTCCAAACTGCTTCCTTGAGAAACCTGACAGGGACGTTTCGTTCGCCTCTTCGCTCGATTCTTTCGTTCGTTGGGTACGCCACGGTGGAGGAGAGGTCTGAGTTAATGTTACGTTCGACTGGACGTATCGACTCAACTTGAGTTGCGAGTGTGGAGTACCGATTATGCACTGGACTAGTTCGTCGGTGTTGTCGTAACGATTGCCAAACCTCCCCCGATGAGGGTCGTGGATATGGCGACGACAGTATGCGAGAGCGTAGGGTATTACCCTAGGCGGAGTAGTGAATATACGAGCGATAGCGTGGATACGAAGTATCTCCGATCGTCGCAGAAAGGCAGGTTGGAACTGACAAGTCGACTGGACTTGGATGCAGCCCACAGGGTGTGACAGCGTGAAGTCGATGAGATTCAAGAACTCAGACCTAAGGTCCTTGTTCGTAAGAAGTACATGTTAAATACGAATCGAGCCACGCCACTACTAAGAACTGCGGTACTAGGATCGCCACCAATACTACTAGTACTTGTACTAGTATGATGTCATATGGAATCACGTCGAACCAGATAGAAGGTGGTTAGTAAGTAAGCAAGAGTCACAGGTACGAGAGGTCGCGCGGGATGTAAGAAGTAGGAATCAAAATGTGAAAATGGTCCCAATGGTAGTCCATGTGATACGGAGTACTGTGGTTAAAGTTCAGGCCGAACGGTCAACATAGGTGACACGCGTGGCCAATCGTAACAGTTACAGTGGTGGTATTGGCAGACATTGGATTGGTTGGCGGGTCGAGGGGAAGGGTCCCTTGGAGAGATATGGTTCGGGTGAATATATTCCCAGGGATAACGTCAGGCGCGAGGTTGATTGGTAAGTTTCCGATGGTACTTCCACTGCTAGGTGCTGACACTGTGTCCGATCCTGAAGAGTCTGGCTGGTCAACGACTATTGGTGTAATGATGGGTGCAATGGTGGGTGCTCGATGTTCAGGGTGTTGAGGGTCGGTGATGTGCCAGTAACCTGTTCCCCAGTCGTTCACAACAGCTATGAGCTGAGAAGCACGGGTATGCCACTGATGGTTGGCATTAAGGTATGTGATCAGGAACCAGTGATTGCAAATAAATTCAACAGGTAGAGCTAGGTTGTTATCGGTGTGTTCTGCGGGGATGTAATATCCTTCATTGTGACCAGTTTTCCTGATCCAGGTGATGGTGCCTTTCACGTGAGGGGGAAGGTTGTCGAAGGGGCGACGTCGGATGGGGACGAGTGTGTCGTCGTTTGGGATGTTCACGAGTTCCGAGTAGTTCGCCACGGTGGTC
>WITN01001189.1:0-23372 GCA_015025155.1 Lactarius quietus
GGTGACACCACTGGCCATGACACGTGATCCGCACGTGACACTATACCAGTACTCTGTGTTTTTGCGAAATCGTTGTGGGACATTATCAACACCTTGGTGTTGGAACCAGAGTCATCACAGCTCAGACAACGCTCTCGAGTAGTTTCTGATGACGCCACGTTGAAGCTTGGTCTTAATGTAGCGTTATCACCTAATGCTGGTTCAACTTGAACCGATCTGCGGCGTGATACTCGAGTGTATGGATGAATCTTGATAGTCACGGGCAACTTAGCTTAGTTGTGCAGCCACTAGGTCACTTGGTTGACACTAGGGTATCCCAAAGGACAAGCTTCAATCGATAGATTGGAAGAGAAGAGAAGAGACAAGTGGTGATGATTCAAGAAGACCAAGCTAGAGAGCCTTGGTCTTTACTACACGACTTATATACAGTTACATGCTGCCTTTAAAGCGCAGCTTAGAATCCAAACCCTAGTACAACTATCCTAGTACTGAGTCATTACAAGAACCTGAAACACCGGCGAACCCAAATGCCGGCAACGCATAAGTGTCCATGACTAATAACGGCTTACTATCGTAGTCATAACCAAATAGTAAGCGTCCCAAACTCCGAGACCTCGTAATGATGATGATCGTTAGTCCGCAAATGTCAAACCGTGACACTTATAGCAGAGTCATTGGTCTGTGTGACTATTCTCTCATCTTGTTGCCAACTTGTGTGTCAAAGTCATCACTTTGTTAGGCCTTCTAAAAGGGACCTTTCTGGTTTATTGCCCTTCACGAGTTATCATTGGAGTTGTAAGCCTTGCGCTTAGCTCATCGTTGATTCAAGGAAGTACTCGGATCCAAGTTGGATCGGCATTTAGTGGAAACACTACAATGACGGTTATCATGTGGTTCCAATATGCACACATCAATGCAACGAGGAGCAGATAGTTAACTAACCATTCCAAGGTGATTATGGTAAAGCATTATTTATCTAAATAAAACATACTAAGTTATTTGAATTATAAATTATTATAGGTCCCATATAATTGGATTACAACGTACCTTATAGTAATTTCGACCTGACTATAACTTTATAAGACCTTGGTGATATCATATTACTATAAGATAGGGCGGGACAAAATATTTCAAGCTTTAATCACCTTGCTGGTACTTGCCAAGGTCTTTACCACGACGAAATTCCAGCCAATCATACTCTTTCGATTAATGTAACTTGAAAAAGTTGACCTGGAGAAACATGGTAATACGTTGAAGGGTCGAAACATACGAGAAACCTTTGCCCAGTGCCCACGACTGCCAGTATCCCCACTCATACGATAACATAATCTCACAGCATGCGAGATTACCGTGAATTCGCCACACGTTTTAGATAACGTAACTATACCCCACAGTCAGCTCAAGGCTCCGATGGGCCTAGTGGCGCTCACCGGAAGAGAGGGCTTTGGTCCGCGAGATCGCGATACATGTCCTTCATGCTCTCATTTATCCCTTCGCGAGCGCACAGTTCCTCCTTCTCCTTATTTAGTCTCTTGTATGTCCACATCATGATGCAGGTGCACACGATACTACCCGAACTGAATAAGTGCTTTCTTCACGATAACGTGCCATTGGCACTACGTACCATAATCCAAGGAATCCAATTACAGTGCCGTGGCCCGCATGAAAACGTGGTGGTTGAAAGTAAATGAATGAAGAACAGATCCTGTGATTTGATATTTAAAGTTGTGAGCGCCTCTATTAACCCCTCCCTAACAACATCATTAGTTCGAGATGACACGCACCCTCCGAGGTTTCCCAACCCAATCACCAGTGCCAGGGCAACCCCTCTCTTCATATTTCCGCCTGAATTACCCCCGGCCCACGCCAATAACAGTGCAACATTGGGGTACGCGCCACACGCGGCAAAGACAACGGCAACATAACCAGGACCCGCTCTACTCGTTGCATATGCGACGATGTATCCGATCATCGAAATTGTGGAGCAGAGCACTATAAACGGACCCCGAAGGTTTGCCTTGTCGGAGAAGAAGCAGATTATGATCGTGAAGACGCCGGCGCATGCGAACGGCGGGACCGATAGCAGCTGGGCGTTGACAGAAGAGAAGCCCAAGTCATGGACTATAGTCGGAGTAAAGAGGGAAACGGCATAGCCATTTATAAAGACGCTGTAGACGAGTATATCAGGATTAAAGGTTAGTCACAGAAGGGACATACCAGAGGGAGATGACAGATTGTACGTATGTCTTCCAATCGGCGAGAGCTTGCCAAACAAACTGCGCGCTGAAGTGGGATGCCTGGCCTTTGGAATCATCGACCAGTGTCTGGATAACAAACTTTCTCTCTTCCTCTGTTAAGAATGTCGCGGACTCAGGGTACTAATATAACATCAGCAGAAGCGCTTGAAGAGGGCGAATGCACCAACGTCATGAATGAGGAAATATGAGATGACTGAGATAACAACGGTTGCTGTGACGACGCTAGCATACGCATGATGTCGGAATAAATGCGAGCATACTACTTACTCAAGCCTTCTATGAGGAACTGTGTAAAGAGCCGTTAACCAGGTGAGTAGCAGATGAGAGGAATCCGTGGACACACGATCCATTGCCACCCATGAAGACCAGCTTTCCTAAAGGCGCAGATTCATATCAGCGCTCAGAATTTCGGTGCCACAGTGAGTCATTTTACCCATCCAAGTGTTGGATCCCATACGCGAGGATACCGCCAAAAGCTCCAGCAATAGCAGCGGCTGAGGAGAAGACCCCAACACGCTTCGCCTGTATCTGGCGAGGGTACCACAGCGAGACGTAATATGTCAAGCCAGGATAGAGCCCCCCTTCGGCCAATCCAAGGAAGAAACGAGCACTGCTTAAAAATGAGTGAAAAGATAGATGAATGACACGAATTCCATACATGAGAAGGCCCCGGAAACTATTGACCAAGCACATAAGGGACATGATCGTGCCCCAAACTACCATGATGAATGGAACTGGGTGGATGAAATCTGTGATGCTATGCGTTGTTGAAAAGTAAAAGGCTACGCACTCCATCGAGATGGACGAAAGATCCTGAGAAGAATATTCCTGCCAAAAGGATCTCAGCAGAATACGCGAGGTGGGGAGAGGTCATACGATGGTGCCTCGACTAGGCAATACGGAATCTGGTGACCATAAATCAGGTATATAACAACTAGAGAACAGGATCGTACAAAGATCTTACAAAGAGAATCGCAACGGCGACATTGTATTGTAAGCCGACGAGATGAAGATCCTCCTCCATCCCGGCTATTTTCGCAAAACCTGATTCAGAAGATATCAGTCGAACAAGTTCATCTCACACAGTTTCTACAAGAAGTACTTGCCGATGTTGGTCCGATCCCTTCCAGTTCAAGTGAATAGATGGACTCGGCTGGAGCGAATTACCACTTACAGGAAGCTCAGCAGCTCTAGTAACGAGACGAGAGGAAGTAGATGGATATCTAACTTTCGCCAGATATGCTTCATTGCTACGTCCCCATCTGTGCCAGTGGATAATGTGGAAAAATGCTTTTCTTGAGAGCCTGTGGGAGAAACGCCTCCGTTGTCCATTTTTTCTTGAATTGGGGCGGACATAATAGACGCGAACAAAGTCAAGAGCAGAGAAATTGCGATGCCCGGTCTTTCGAGAGTGCGTTTAGAGACCTCACGACTCGAAGACCAATCGGTGTTTATATGCTCGATGACACAGACGTAAGTGATCCATGAATCTATGCATTTTGGGCGAGAAGAACGTCACACAGCAAGCACTACATCGGGAGTCTCATCATGGAGATTATACGTCACCCTTGAGGAGCAGTAGCTTCTATCCGAGCCTCGAAGCAGGGAGGTCACACTTATGTGTCCGTCCGGTGATAGGGTGGTGCCCAGAAGTTTGGGACACCTACAGTTACCGCCAACTTGAGCTTCGAACGTGAGTCTCAACCAGTGCGTTTTGACATCCTGCCCGCAAAAACATCAGTTTCGGGGTTGATACTTGGAACTCACCAAGCTGATACCTTCACCAAGTGTGCTGGTCAATCGTGCCGGAAGATATACTTGAGAAATATGGCTAGTTTGATTGAATAACGTCATCATTGCGAGATTCTTCGTTCTGTACGACGCCTGTAGGTGTTATTAACGTAAAATGTGTTCCAGTTTTCTTCTCATACACTTCCCTGGCATTGTCGAAGATGGATTTTAAGGTCGAGGAGTCTGCGGGAGGAGCTCGTTAAAAAAGGTTTGAAAGAGTACAAAGCTCAGGTGAACAGGGAGAATGGGAGGGACTCTCGTAGGTTCATGATGGGAAGCACTCCGGGGCGGCCTACGTAGTACCGGCGTATCAGCTGATACAGTGGCCGCCTTGTCACTCGTCCCTACTGTAGACTCTATCTGAGATCGATGAATAGAGTACAGTAGACTGTAAATCGAGTTTCCAGCAACCGAAAGCGTAACATATGGCTAAAGTACACTTTTCGGCAGAGGAAATACATTACAAGTACGGCGCAAGAAGGGAAGACATCATGTCTGGCTGAAGTATTTGATACACAATGCCCTAGGTAGGCTCTGAACGCCGTGAACCGACAAATAGGCAGAAAGTAAGATCCGAGCAAGATTAAGTCGAGAGAGATAAGCAAGATAAGGAACACACAACTGAAGGATTAAATGAACCTCCGGTTATCGCGAACTCTGTTTGGCCCACTCGTTTCTATCGGCTTCGCGTCCCGCCGATGTTTCTGGTCTGGCCGGTGCAGCAGTATTGGACCCGGAGGGCGGAGGGGTCCAAGCTCTTCTCAGGCTTGCCACCGACCACACGAGCTGTGTCGTCATTTCTGATGCGTTTCGCTACGTGTCCGGGTTCTGTCGCTCGAGGAGGGCCATGAATTCGTCCTTTCCCATCTCACGCACGACACACTTCGACAAACGTTCCGCGATAAGCGTGGCTAAGACGTGTTTACACTGGAAGCAACCAGGTATGTCCCCCATCGCGCCAAAAAGTGGTACGGGTGCAGAGGATGAGATACTTACCGTCAACTGAGACTGCGATATCAGCACAGCGAACGCGAAGGCCGTGCAGGTGCAGAAGTGTGGGACGGAGCAGGAGCCATGCAATGTTGGAAAGACGGCGTAGGAATCGGTCGTGCCGGTGACAGAAAAGTGATGTCGCCCCCATGGCGAAACGTACTTGATCACTGACGAGAGATCTGCTTTTATTTGTTAGGGAAAGAGGACGAGCACTTACCACAGTCTTTATCAATCAAATCTAGGGCGGCAAGCAGAAGCTGGTCAGAGAATAGAACGCCCAGTTTTTCCAAGGTTTCGTCGGAGACTACTGCATGTCGCGCATTCAGTCACACAACAGCATGAAAGAAGAAAGTGATACAGTTTCCGGGTTCAATGGTCTCCAATATTGTGTGTAGCACGCTGTAGACGTTCACGTTCGACATCGCGGGTCATGGCAGAGAGAAGATGGCACAGACATGTGACGGGGAAACCTGATAACCACATTTGGGTCATGCCACCACGACGATATCTTGTTGTATTTGCACAAGCCCACGAACATTTCCGCGTCCCTGAGCTGCGATCTATCGCAGAACTTCATGGTTTTCCTTTGATTATTCCCGATGATTTTGACTCATCGCGACCATTTGGTGTCCTTACATTGGACCAAGAGGAGCACGCGAGATTCCTCGCACGCAGATGCATATTGATTAAGTGCGTGTACCTCATTTTCACCCATGCTGACGCGCTGACACTCCGCTGTGTGGCAAGGGCTGTGTATGAATTCTACGCTAGTGGACGTAGCTATGGAGAATTGCACGAACAAAACCGATCGTCGCGGAATTTGTGGGAGAAGTATATCCCAGAAACATCCTTCAAATTTGTCGTGAACGGCTACAACCACTCTATCTCAAAAGCGCGACAACGTGAAGTCATCGAGGACTTCTCGTATATGGGATTCATGGGCAAGATTGATCTCGTTAGCCCAGAGATTACCCTGGGTTGTTTTGAGGAGTGTACGCGTTCCGGTACATTCAGGCCGCTCTCCCACTGACACGATATATTTCATACAGATAGGGACGAAGGCACCAAAGGTCAGAAGCAAGAAGGTGCAGCCGAATGTCGTGAGATTTTCTTTGGCAGGTTGGTGCGCAGAAGCAGCTAATAAGACTACGTCTTTATTATCCTAATATTTCCCACCTCCTAGCTAGAGCAAGGAAGCGCACGATCGTTAATCAAGATGTTTGACGTCAAGAAACGGCAATACTTCGGCAATACCAGCATGGAAGCCGAAATATCACTTCTAATGGCCAACCAGACTTTGGTATCGTATCTCCTTCATCACATTATGTCGTTAGATTTGATTATCAGCTGCACGACAGGCGTCACCCGGAAAGTTGATCTATGACCCATTTATTGGCACGGGCAGTCTGGCCTACGTTTGTTACCAAACGATAACTTATCATTTCAAAGTTTGACTAGCATGCCATAGACCACCGCTCACTTTGGAGCACTCATATTTGGGTCGGACATTGATGGCCGGCAGATGCGGGGAAAAGGTGGGTGGTGGCTAACACCAATTTCATCTAAACCACGCTTACCAGTGGTATTCAGAGTCAAAACCAGGCATCCTACGCGCTGCGACTCAATATGGGGTTCGACAACGCATTCTAGATTTGTGCACCTTCGACATAACGCGAAATCCTTGGCGATGTGGCGGCCTCTTCGACGCCATTATCACCGATCCTCCCTGTAAGCTCTAGCCGTGGTCAAAGCTAACGTGTGAACACCATATGAGCCTGATGACTGCCCCAGATGGCGTCCGAGCGGGCGCGAAGCGCCTTGGCCGGAAAAGAGGGCGTGCCACCGATTCGTGTGTCCCATTGCAACACCGCGCGTAAGTGTTCCCATATCGACATTTGTACTCAACTAAGACATACTCTCTTGCCAGGGACGATCTGCCGTACTTACCACCCACCAAGCCGTACGAGCTCTCCGCCCTCGCGGCCGACCTCGTTGTCCTTGCAAGGTATCTCCTGAATCCCGGCGGGCGCTTAGTCTTCTTCCTCCCGACCGTGATCGACGAGTACAAGGAGCTCGATTTGGACAGCATGCTCTGCGACGGCATGGAAGTCGTCGCGAACTCTCTACAGGATTTCGGCGCGTGGGGACGGAGGGTACGTACGAAGATCCGTCTCTGAGACTGCCTCTGAAGCGTAATTGGCGTCGACGTCCCTTCTCACCTCTTCTTGCGCCTTCTTTTGCAGCTCATCACGATCCGTAAATCAACTTCGGTGGCGTACCCAGCCCCAAAGTTCGACTCGCAAACAGCGCCAGGTAGCAGTGGCAACAACAGTAATGACCATGCCGATAAGGACGCCTCTCCCGCCTCACCAGCACATGCGCATATTCCCGCCCACCGCGATTTCCGCGAGAAATACTTTCAGGGCTTCAAAATCAAGAAACCGTCGCCTGAGGCTTCTAGCACATGATATCGGCGTCAGCCGTTCGGTTCTGTATCATGTACTTTTGCACTTGGACTATCATGATAGGGCCATCGCTCCTGCTGCGGAACACCAGTTAGCAACTACTTCGAGTCCTGCCCAGTGTCAATGGGCATATTGTCGGGGTCATGATCTATCATAGCCCAGGAATAGAAGCAAAATCTTTCACACTGACATTTCGCGAGAGATTATCTGGCTTTTTGCCTATCCATAATTGCGCTGTAGACCGACGTTCTTCACTTGAAGGGGGGACCAACAGCTTCTTGATTGCCTGCGCCCTTCACTCGATGCAATCCTCATGCGTCAAAGATAAGATAAGTACAAACGTCGCTCGTTAAGGAAGGAGTGGCCCTTGTGTACCGCGGGAGACACCTCTTATCAGATCACCACTTCAACTTCTACTGGTCCCGCAGATTGAATGATGTCGCCTCGTCGTATGTCCCTAATCTCAATTGCTACTCTCGGAAACAGTTCGCTGGCGTGGGAGGGGCTTACGTCAGCGGAGAAGGGGCGGCGCGGGGCATCAGTCCATTAACCCGCGGATCATCCCCACGACTCGGAGGTTCTCTTCCATGCCACCACCCCTCTTATTCGCTTCCGTCAAGATGCCCCTTTACTTTCCCTCGGCGGGGTGGTAAGCGATACCCGCTGGCAAAGCCACCGGCGCAATTAAACAGTATTTGTCCGTTATCAGCTGGAGGGGTCCCGCGCGGATACTTGTCTTATCTCGCATACATCAGCCGGCCCTCCCATGTGGCAAGTACCCAGACAAAGAGGAGGCCATCCAGAAAAACGATGTAGTGATAAGAGAATGTACAGATAATAATGAGCGGTGAAAACAACCGAGTAAACATAGCGATGTGCCTCGGACTCTGTATCCCAGTACTCCCAACACGAAAACGTAAACGTAAAAAAGAAAGGAAGCGATTAACAAAGGTGCAACAGACAAACAACGCACAGGTATAGTATAGCCCATGTATGCGGACACACAGCCCTTGAAAGTAACCAAGACGGCGATATAATACAGCAATGAAAGAGAATGACGTCGGCGAAAGCGCCAAACGAAAGACGTAGGTAGATGAAACAGGCTGCTGCGGGCCTGAAAGAGTGAGTGAGAGACCCCCTGGTCTTACAATGAATCCCTCCTTCCCGATTGCTGGAGTGGTATGTGTGATAGCTGTTGCCTGTTCATCTGCTCGTCCATTTCGCGCCGTGCCTGCCGACCGCAGAGGAAGAATACAAGTAGTGAGACGACGAACACCGAGATGCCATTGAAAAGGATCGCGCGGTGCATGTTCAGCGGTGGTTTCGCGGCTTCATCGTCACGGAGGGCACCTTGTACTGTAGAACGACAATGACGATTGAGATGCGAATTAAGGCAAAGCGAGTGTGGCGGGGATACTTACCCAAGATAAAGAAGATAGTGACCAAATTCCCACTTTCGAAAAGAAAAAAACGTTAGTTTTTTTTGGTCTTTTTGGGTCGTTATAGTACGCACAAGAACCATAAGAAAGCGGAACTTCCGTCCGAGTTCCTCGTCAGCTCGACGCCGAGCTCGATCGCGACCGGTAGAAGCGATATGGAGCAGATCCCAATGACGATAAAGATAGTATAGAGTGCGCCGGTGTTGTTTACTTTGACTGAACGACGTGCGTTAGAATAAATTCGTGAAAAAGAGAACAGAGATCTTACCAGCCCAGATGAGAGACAGCCAAGCAACTCCGATGAAAGGGCATAAGGTGCGCACGGTGATTCCGAGGTGGTGTGTCAAGACACGATCAAAAATGGGTGCAGTTGCAATGGCGGCCACGATACCCGCCAGGAGTAGAGCTGCGCCCATAAAACCGGAAGTATTGTCCGAGTAACCATAAGGAGACTAATTGACGTGATGCGATCAATTTGACCTGTAAAATGCGGTGTAGCAAAACTGAACGTACTAGCCACTGAGCGCTCAAGATGGAGAAAGCGTTGATGCTGGTGAAACTTGTGAGAAGGAAGCGGATGAGTAAAAAGGTACAGAAACTGACGCAGCAAGAGGCACTGAGAATGTGATGAGGAGAATGGCGAAATCGAATCTCTCGCGCAGGGTCATGTACGCCTCCGGAGTAGTGTTTTGGCCGATACTAGCCCGGAATAACGATAGCATCGACGGCGATGACTGGCGCGAGCCGGAATATGCTGAGAGAGACATGTATGTTAGCTTACGAGAGTCGTGAGGAGACGACAGGACCACGCACAGGGAGGAGTCGGCGGTGCTTCGAGAACAAGCAGGGTCAAGGGGACGACTGCGGTCGACAAGACGCCTAAGAGGAGGATCTTATTTTCACGTCAGCATGTTCGTCGGGAGGGTGTAATGTATACGCACCGACGTGCGCGTATCCGAACAAATCGGCGACAATAGCTGTCCTACCCCGCCTCCAATGGGATTTGCTGCAGCAAGCGTCCAGTCAGACGAAAGGCATTGCATTCCCGACCAAGATCACCTCACCTATCGAGATGATCATCGTCGCCGTTGTACGACCCTTTAGGTCAAACCACCGTTCTGAATATTTCGGCGCTAAGATTTGGTATACTGGCTGCGAGATGGCCGAAAGAGCCTGGAAAAACGGATGTGAGGCAAAGGTAGGAGACGGTGTTTCGCGGGGGCTTTCTCACTTGGCCGATAATGATAAGAGTATAGGCTCCATTTTTAGGCAGGGATCGTGCAGTCCCTGCGTATCGCACCCAAGCAGAGAGCAGGAGCGCAAAGGCAGCAAAATGAGACTGTATGAAAAAGTGAAGTCATATCCTGGACAGGTGAGATACGAGACATACAGTTCTCCTTATCCCGTATCGTTTGGTGAGTATGGGCGTGAGAATTGCAGTGGGAAGGTACACGCAGGCAATAATGTTGCCTAACCAGTTCACCTCGTCCAAGGTGAACCCGAAATCACGAACAACTACCACGTTGATGAGCGAGTGTGAAGGCCATCAAAAAGGCGGGGAAGAACCATTGTTGGCAACAGGACCAAACCAAGGCCAGGTGGCAGCACTTATAGTTTCTAAAACGAACTGTCCTCGCCCGCGGATCTCAGGTGAGGTAAGTCGTGGGGAATAGGGCGTGGCCTACTCACCATTGCGAACACGCCGATCCATCGTCGCTTGTATAGACGATAAGGTGGTGCCGCGGTTGTAGTCCCTTCTAAGACGTCATCCGGGGATATATGAATGGCTACCACTTCGTTGAGGTTGGTCTTCTCGTCCAAGCGGTAGTCCTTATGGAGAACGATGCTGTCGTCATTTTCAGCGTGCCGGTCCATCGTTGGTGTATGGTCGAGGGGTACAAGATAGGGAAAGTTCGAATTAAATATGTCGGAGAATGCAGGCCCATCACCAGCACTCGGGTATGGGGGGAGGCTGTCACCTGACAAACCAATGAGACCCTAAATTGGGACCACCATGAGCGAATACTGGGTCTCAAAGAAACGCTACTTCTGCAAGTACTGCGACACTTATATTGCGGACGATGTACCCTCACGACAACACCACGAGAATGGCCTTCGACATAAAGGCAACGTCGAACGTTTTGTGCGTGGCCTCTATAAGGCAGGAGAGAAACAGAAGAAGGACGCGGATGAAGAGAAACGGGAGATGATGAGGATAGAACGGGTATGCATTCACCATCGTGCTTTTTTCCCGTCTAATGGTTGCACTGAAAAGGCTGCCAGTGCCGCCTTTGCTGAGGATGTTGGTGCCGGTCGAGCGCAGTACGCCGCTTCTTCAAGTGCACCCCCTCGTGCAAGCACATCTTCCATCCAAAAGCCCAAAAAGTCCGGTGGAATTTCAGATTACTCTACTCCAGAGTCACTAGGCTACACAGACCCGGATGTCGAGCGCGCCCGCGCAGAGGCGGAGCGTCGACGGTCACAGGGTTTCGCTGGTGAGTGGCAGATGGTAGAGTCTGCTCCTGCGGAAACCCCCGCTGGGACATCAGAAGAAACGAAAACCGAGCCCGACACACGTCAAACTGAAGTTAGTCAGGAGGCGGCCACGAAACGTCCCCTGCCGGACCCTGCGGACGAAGAGGAGGGTCGTTGGAAGTTACGGAAAAAAACGGCCGCAGTGGGTCTCGGCGAGATCTATGACCCTGGAATCATATCTATCAAGCCCAAAACCAAAGTAGAGGTCAATGAGGGGGCTGGAAACGACAGTGAGGCCCCGAGCACTTCCACCGCACCTACTCCAAGCGATACTGGGGCTACCGCCAAACTTAAATGGGCCCCAGTTAAATGGAAGAAGGCGGGTGAACAGGTCCACGAAACAAACGACGCAGCACACCCTGCATCGGCAACTGACAACTCACGTACGAAGGAGGCACCGGCGGTTTCCCCCGAACCTCCAGGCGGGGAAGAGGAGAGCACACCAGCTTCGGTCGCCAACGCGCCTGTAAAGGAGGAGCCTGTTAAACTGGAGGAACCTCCTGAGGAAACTGTTCCGGCAGGAGGCAGTCTGTTCCGCAAGCGTAAGACACCAGCACGGGGAGGTACTAATGGTTCAGGACGACGACTTTGAACGCATTTGTCCTTACACTAATCTTTACCACTCCCTCTGTAGCATTATACCTTGTGAGAACACTACGTGTATGCATTCGTTCAAAGTATTTAGTTTGCATCGTCGTGAGTCACTGATGGGCGCTGAGCGCTCGGAGCCCTGAATTCAATTGAGTCGGGGCCGAGACCGAGTACTCTTGACTCGCCACCTCACTCGCGCGCTGTCATTGCAGAGTTGTTGTGTTCGAGTCACACAACGAGCGAATCATGCAAGACGACATCGCGCAAGATAAGACTGTATCTCACTCCCAGTCTCGAGAAGAAACAATTGCAACAGCCAAATCCCCCCAAACCTTGCAGCCAATGGAAGATACGGGACCAGTACCACTATCCTTCCCATCTATCCTCCGCCATCCCGGATTAACCAGTCGCTATGCCCACCTCGTCGATTCAACCAGACCACCGGTGCCTGCTCCAGCTCAAGCGAAGAAAGTCTGGCGTCGGACTGACAACGAGGGTAAGCGTTGGGTACGTAGACGGGAGAACGGTACGTCTCGTTGAGAACAACCTGCACTCGACTTTCTCCCCATTCACACCGTACGTACAGCCCGCTTCACGGACAACCCACACATCGCGGCGCCATCAAAGCGCGATCTCGAGCCCTCCTTACCCGTCCTCCAGACCACGTTCCCCATCCCCCTCCCGCCATATCTCCCACGCAGCGCGCCGCTCCCCGCGAGCATCCCACCCGCACCGAACGCCAAAGCAAGCGGCGCGGGGCAGTTCAGCCTTTCCCTACGGGGCATGCGCAAAGCGCTCCGTCGCTCTGGCGCCCGCACGGAGGCGCTCGTCCGCGGTGTCGAGGACGAGCTGACGCGCTGGCTGGGCGATGTCGCTGTCGTGCTGAACCCAACTTCGGACAGCGGACAACAGTTCCCCGGGCGCGCCGTGGCGGGCGAGGAGGGCATTCGTGAGGTCGAGCGTAGCCCACAAAGGCTCGTCTGGTGGATCGAGAATGACACGTGGGCGCGTTATGTCGTGCATTGCTGTGCGCGCTACCACAATGTCGTCAGCTTCAGTGCGTTCCCGTCACACCTGCCTCGTTCTGTGCATCATGCTGACACCCAGCCACTTTTTTACGTTGCAGGTAAGGACACGCCAACTCACCGTCTCACGCATATACTCCGCCCGAACGTGACGAGGCCGGATCCAGTTACGCGAGCGACGCTCGCAACGCCGCCCACGACAGATCCAGACTTCTCCTCCTCGCTCTCGTCGCACAACTCTGACATGCTCTCAGACGTCCAGTCCATCGACGGCGCGTCGGACGTGCTCTCAGAGGCTGACTTTGCCTCGGACCCCGAACTCCCCGCGCATCCCCACCGCCACCGAGCAATACCCGCCCCGCTCTCGGGCATCGCCTCGGACGCGGACGCAGAGGCTGAGACCAGCTCCGCCGTAGGTTCAGGTACTGATGACGTTGGAGGTGGGGCGAGCGATCTCGAACTGGCGATTGAGGCGCTGTCCTTGGTAAATGACGATGAGACGCCGCGCCGTGCGCCACGTAGCAATGCCGCGTACCGCACGCGGGCCACCATGTGGGACCATCGTCGCCGTGGGCGCTCGGGGTCGTCACCATCGCGTTCGCCTGCGCGCAGGATCCCGCCTCGTCGCCGTCTGGGCAGGGTCACAAAGAAGCGCACGAGTGACGACTGCGAGAGAAGGGAGAGCTTCTACGACTACCTTTTCAAATAGAACAGTGGGTTTTTTTGGTTTTTTGTCTTTCTGCGGTACAACTAGTACATGGAATATTTGATCAGCCTTTACGGGATTCGTCATGCTGAATTCCAGTATTTTCGCGATGGGAGGATAGCATGCTGTTTTGAGGTATGGACCACCGCAAGGGTGCCACTAAGTGCACGGCACCAACCATGCACGACTTTTGACGTCAGAACGCGCGGGCATGATTGCTACAAGGTCCATTGAACAGTTTTGGGGACGACCTTTTAGAACGACAGGTTCACAGTATAGACGGCGTCATGATTGCCAGTAGTTATTAGGCTTTCTTTCCTACTACTAGTAGAATAGAGTGCGCAACGCCAACGCACGTGACCGCAAGAGCGATTGGCACTCGTTAGTGCTCCCTACTAGTACGAGTCCAAAGAGGCTCACTTGCGGTTGGACTTCCGGTGGGGGGGTATCCTCACCCTTGTGAACCTATCATACTCCAATGACCGCCAATTGGGAACCTAAAACTCGGTACTGCTTTGGCGACATCGTCGCCTACGAAGGTAATCCGTGCCACTGCGATGTGCATGGTACCCTCTTATCGCCTTCCTATAGGTGCTCGATACAAGATCACCCAACCACACAGATCCCAAGTGAGCCCATCGGAGGTTCATCACACTACCCGGGCCTACCTAATCATCTCCCCTATTACAATAGAGTGACCGGACTCCTCCGATCCTTCCTGCTCTATGGGGCAAGATCCCTGAGGAGCAATGGCAGGATCATGAACCATACGACCCTCCTCATAGAAAAGGTGAAATGTGTTCCTCCTTAGCACCAACTCATCCTTATATTCTCGCAAGGGGACTACGACGGTCAAGATGTACCACAGCCGAGTGATTACCACAACCACCCGGATCAGGCCGTCGAAATCACTCACGAAGAGCAAAAGAAGAACTGGAGGGACCTCACCGATGAACGCAAGCACCAGATCAAGGTCCGGGTTTTATCTGGGGACGGATCCTTGTTAGCATCTCACATTATACCAGGTCGGTGGCGGCATGGTGGCAGGCGCCTCCATCCTCGGTACGGGATACCTTCCCTGGCACAAGCACGAGGAAAACAAATTGTCAGAAGACGAGGTGCGGTTGCTACAACGTCTTCTGCTTTACCGGCTACTTATCTCTCTTTTTTTTAAAAAACAAAGAAAGACGCCCTCATATGGGGTGTTCAGGGCTGGGTAAAAGACTCTCAAGCCAAAACCGAAGAGTTCCGCAAACACGGTCCTCGCGCTCCCTACACTTGGGTCCTCGTCGAGGGGCGTGATAACATTCCCAAGTCGGCTCTTGTAGCTGGCAAAGATCAAAATAACAGCCCAATCTTCATTGCTCGCGCGTTCTTCTTACATGGGCTACGTGCGTTTTATCGATGGCACTTCTTCCACCCAAAGATTCATCGTTTCCACATTCAGAGATTGGAAAAGCTTCCCCTCATTTCCGGCAAGGATGTGTCATTGGCCATTCCTTGAAAGTTATCGAGGTGATCCCCCCCTCCCACAAGCGATACCTGTCCACAAACTTACATCTAATTAAGTTGTCTACATTCGAGGTCCTTATGGCTGATCCGCAGGCGGTCTGCTGGATCTCAACCAGCCATTCTCTGAATGTTAGTGGACTCGGTGCCACGCCGGTCGAAGGCGGCAAAGAAGGAAACGGCCCGCCGCTCTACGTCGCTCGTGTGAGATATAGTGGTGGCACACATACCGCCAAGTGCGGAGCGCATCTCAAGTGGCAAGGCGCGTATCTCGCCTACAATCATACTGAGGTCGCCGTCCAGGTGCGTCCTTCATACGTGTGTGCGACCCCTGCGACGCTGACTACGTTCGCCACAGGACTACGAAGTTTTGTGCCTCAGGTGATGGAGACGACCTCTTGGGTCCCCTTCTCACACTGCTGTATGATTACGGATCGCGAAGCAATCGATTGTCATTGACCAGATGGTGTGATGATAAACCTGGACGAGTATATCAAAGTTGCATCATCTGACTGAGATTGTTCAACTGTAGCACGAGGCTTGATGTTGCTTCGCTTCCACCTTACCTGTCTCATGGGTATCTGCTCACAGGGCACGTTTGGCAGCCAGGGCTAGTCGAGGCCAATTATTTGCCGCTGTAGCGAACCTTCCAATTGATTCATCGCCACCCTCGAGCAACAAGTTGATACTCTCAACGTGTCGAATCAACCGGACACCCGGTACTGGCACCAGCTCAAGCGAAGCAGGTCTGACCTGGGAACGAAACCGAGGGGAAGCGTTGGGTCCGAAGTTGGGAGAACGGTACGCCTCGTTAAGACAATCTGCGCTTTGAGTTTTTGATATGATGACCCCGCCTATGTACGTATAGTTCGCTTCACTGACAATCCACACATCGCGCCACCATCAAAGCGCGATCTCGAACCCTCCTTACTGGTCCTCCAAACCACGCCCCCCATCCCTCTACCGTTGTATCTTCCACGCAGCGCGACGCCCCCCGCAGGCATACCACCCGTACCGGACGCCAAGGCGAGCTGCGAGGGGCAGTTCAGCTTCTCCCTGCGCAGCATGCGCAAAGCGCTCCGGCGCCCGTTCGCGGCGTCGAGGACGAGCTGCCTCACTGGCTTGGCGAGGTCGCACCAGCGACAGACGGCAAGCACCAATTTCCCGGGCGCGAAGTGGCTGGCGAGGAGGGCATCCGTGATGTCGAGCGTAACCCGCAGAGGCTCGTCTGGCGGACCGAAAACGACGCGTGGGTGCTGCACGTCGTGCATTGTTGTGTACGCTACCACAACATCGTCAGCTTCAGTGCGCCGCCCCGCGTCTCACCTACCTCGTCTCACACACTCTGCCAACATAAGCCTCTTTTTGCGTCGCAGGTAAAGACACGCCAACTCACTGCCTCACGTATATTCTATGCCCAAACGTGACGCCCTGACCCAGCTGCACGCGCGACGCTCGCAATGCGCCTCCGATAGATCCCACGAATCTGGCCTGCCATTGTCGCTCTCAGACGCTCAGTCAATCGACGGCGCGTCGGACGTACTCCCATAGGCGGACCTCGCGCCTCAGGCCCCGAGCTCCCTGCGAATCCCCACCGCCAGCAAGCGCGCGCTACCTGCCCCGCTCTAATGCATCGCCTCGGACGGGGACGCAGTGTCGGAGGCTGGCTCCGCCGTCTGCTCTGGTACAGATGCTGGAGGTGGGTCGAACAGGCAACAGAGGCACTGTCTCTGGCGAACGACGAACAGACGCTGCGCCGTGCGCCACGTCGCGGTTCCAAAGAAGCGCACAAGTGACGATGGCGAGAGAGAAAGGGAGAGCCTTTACGACTCAACAATTCAATGGGTTTTTAGTTTCCAGTCTTCCACCTCTGCGCCCACCATATGACTCTCCGTGACAATGTCACTACGAAGAATATTTGACCAGCCTTGGGTGTTAAAGTGATAAAGTGCAACGTAGCAGTGATTCAGCAAGTCGCACACAGCTAGGCTCGTGACCAGCCTGCATACGATATTCGATATATACACAGACGGTCACCAGTCTAGCGCACAGCTACGAAGTTCCAGTGGCTGAGATTTCGCGCTGGTGACCTGTTACAGTAAAGAGTGTTATTGGTGGGTTATCAAGTAGAGTGCGCGGTCCGACTCTCGCCAGATTGATGCACGAGGCCAGCCGATGGCCACGGGACACCTCGCCTGGCGTGAACGCTGTCAATCTCCCCACCTGCCACCTCGCACAACCACCACCGAATCCGCCATCTTGGTCTCTTCGAAGGACTGCGTCCAAAAAAATGCCTATTGCATCATTTCAAGCGATCCTTGATACCGCTCGCCGACTACTGCGAGCAGATTGGTGTAGAACTCGAGTCTCGACAAGCACCCCTTCATCAACGATTTTCGGGGCACAGATTCTCCCAATAAAGCCCTTAAGCTACTTGAAGAGAAGGCAAACGCGTTCAAAGTATATCGGGTTGGAAATCGCAAGTTGATCAACTGGCTTAGCCCAGTCGTCCAGCCGTCCATACGCTTTCTGGCCTTCTTGGCCAAGTCGTGAGCGTGAGTTTAATGACTAATCGCTAGTTGTACATCTTGACATTTTCATCATTTGGCAACCAGGTGCTATTCCCACCAGCACAAGCCATATTTGCTGGCGTAGATGTTCTTCTCGCGGTGCGTGACCCTTGGCTTTCTCTACCTACATATTTCCTGATCCCCCATACACCAGGCAGCCGACGGTGTCACCTCGAGCTACGATGCACTTGTTGACTTGTTTGAGTGTATCGGCAACTTCCTGAAGCGCCTCCGCATCTACACCGATCTCCCGATGACCCCTTCGATGACAGACACAATCGTCAATATCATGGTCGAGTTACTCGCTGTGTTTGCCCTCGCTACGAAGCAGATCAAACAGGGAAGATTCAGTAAGTGGATTTTCCTCTTCGGCACACGATCGCTCGACATGGGATAGAAAAATTCGCGAAGAAGCCGCTAGGAGAGAGCGAGATCGAGGCAGTGTTACAAAGGCTAGACCGTCTCACTCAGGAGGAGAGCCGGATGACCGTCACGCAGACGCTAGAAGTGGTCCACGGACTCGTGAATAATGTGAAAGTAGTCATGACTGGTACGCAAAGTCTCCTTGGATGGCTACTGGTGCGCAACTAAGGTGTTGCCCACTTTTTAGACGGGAAGGCAACGACGGACGGCATCCGGAATTGCTTTAGGTGTGCTTTGACATCGTTCTTAAATTGGTGTGAGTTGACGACGACAATAGACACAATGCAACAGTTGGCGAGTGATATAAACAAGATGAGACGTTCGTGATGAATTATGGTTCCCTTATCGACTGGTCACTGAGACGGGTTGCAGGGGACCAGGTGCAAAAGGACTCCAGACATTGGCTCTGTCCTCCAGATCCGTCGAAGAATTACAATATTGGATGCAAGACCCATCAAGATGGCACAGCGACGTGGTTCTTCCATAGAAGTGTCTCTGACGAGTGGAACACAAAGGGCTCCCTTCTGTGGATCCATGGAAAGCGTGCGTTTTCAGTATCAGCCTTGCTACGACCCTAATCCCTTCCGTATCTTGTAGCGGGTTCTGGAAAGAGCATTTTGCTGTCGGTCTTGTCTCATTACATCTGTTTATAGTCATTTACTCTCTCTATTAGTTCTGAAATTATCCGAAAAATCGAGAGCAAACGCAAGGCCGGATTAGCATTGATGGCTTACTTTTATTTTTATTTTAGGGACGCCGAGAAGCAAAACTTGCGCGGTCTCCTGTCCTCTCTTCTTTTCCAGCTCAGCGCCAAGTCTGATCCCTGCTATCAAATTTTGTCCCGTCTATATTCGGAACACGCTGGAGGCACAGAGGAACCTTCCGAAGATGCACTGTCCGAATGTTTCATGGAAATGCTTGAAGTGCCAGGACAGCCTGCGATGTACATCATTATAGATGCTCTCGATGAATGTCCCAACATCTCCGGGATGCCGACCGCGCGTGAACAGGTACTAACGTTTGTAAATCATCTTGTAAGGCTAAACCTTCCAAATGTACACATATGTGCGTCCAGTCTCCCGGAGATCGACATTCGCATCACTCATGAACCCTTGGCGCCGTTGCGTATGTCCCTTCACGATGAATACGGGCAAAAGGAAGACATTTCCTCGTACATCAAGGCAGTCGTGCATGTCGATCAGAGGATGCGACGGTGGAGACATGGAGACAAACAATTGGTGATCGATACGCTCTCGTACCAAGCGGATGGGATGTAAGTGATCGCCTGTCGCCATTTCTTGAAACAATTTCCCAATAAATGCCACCCATAGGTTCCGATGCGTTTTCTGCCAGTTGGAAGTTCTCCGTCGGACCTTACCTGCGCATATCCGAACCACATTGGATGATATGCCGAAGACGTTGGACGAGACGTATGAACATGCTTTGCTGTCAATTGATGGAGAGATGCGACAGTACGCTCAGCGTCTCTTCCAATGCCTTGCAGTATCGATTAGACCACTTCGCGTAGAGGAACTCGCCGATATTTTGGCTGTTCGGTTCGACGTAGGAGCGCTTCCCAAGTTTAACCCCGACTGGCGACTAGGCGATGCGGAAGAAGCTGTTCTCTCCGTCTGCTCTAACCTCATCAGCGTTGTCGATGTTGGCGGGTCCCAAGTTGTCCAATTTTCTCATTTTTCGGTAAAGGAATTCCTGTTGTCAGACCGCCTTGCCACCGCGATGCAGGATCTTTCTGGCTATCACATCATTCCCCACTCCGCACATACCATCCTCGTACAAGCTTCCCTTAGTGCTGGAGCTTGACGACCAGATTGACAAAGACAGCATCAAGAACTTTCCATTCTCCGGCTATGCTGCCCAACATTGGGTCGAGCACGGCCAGTTCGAAGGTGTATCACGGACCATTCAAGTTGCCATGGAACACCTTTTCAATCCCGACAAGCCACACTTCTCCGCTTGGGTCTGGATATACGACATGGATGACCACTGGAGAAGAGAGATACCTACGACGCACCCAGAAAAACCTGGGGCAGCGCCATTATATTACGCTGTACTTTGTGGTTTCCGCCAACTGGTAGACCACTTGATGACCAGTTACCCGGGGGATATTGACACTAGGGGAGGGTATCACGAGACTCCATTGTTCGCTGCGTTCATCAAGGGCGACATCGACATTGCTTTGTCCCTTATTCAGCAGGCCCGGATGTAAATATCTTTGACAAGGGCGACATTAGCCCACTCCATCAAGCATCAGAAAGCGGACGCATTGACATAGTGCAGTTGTTACTCGAGAACAATGCCGATGTCAACCTACGAAACATCTCCGGCCAAACTCCGTTAATAGCAGCTTCCTATGCAGGAGAAATGGGGGCATTGCGTCTACTACTACAGTGGGTGCGGATGTGAACTCCCAGGATAATGAACGTTGTTGTCCTCTACACAGAGCAGCAGACAATGGTCATCTGGATGTCGTTCAGTTCTTGATTGAAAGCGGCACGGATGTGGACCTTCGTTGGGACGACGATCGGACTGCTTTACATTTCGCGTCTCAGCACGGTCACGTCAAGATGGCAGAACTGCTCATTCAACATGGCGCCGACGTGGACTCTCGAAAAAACCACGGTTGGACTCCTTTGCATATGGCATCATGGATTGGTCATGTCCATATAGCAGAACTACTCATTCAACACGGCGCAGACATGGGCTCTCTGACCAGCGAAACTCAGACTGCTTTGCATTTGGCGTCAGCCAGAGGTCACGTTCGTATAGCAGGACTTCTTATTCAACATGGCGTCGATGTGGGCTCTCGAGACAAGGAAGGGGGGACTCCTTTGCATTAGGCGTCACATGAGGGTGATGTCAATATGGCAGCACTGCTTATTCGGCATGGTGCAGATGTGGGCTCTAGAGACGACTGCCATCGGACTCCTTTGTATCGCGCGTCACATCACGGTCATGTCAAAATGGCAGAATTGCTCATTCAACATGGTGCAGATGTGGGTTCTCCGTCCAACAGTGGTCGGACTCCTTTGCATACAGCAGCGCTCAAAGGCCATCTCGACATCCTGAGGCTCCTACTTGAATGTGGTGCAGATTGTAACGTACATGATAACAACAATAGAACGCCTCTGGAACTGGCTATCGACAATCAGAGACTCGAGGTTGCAAGCTTTCTATCCCGATCAGTGACCTCTTTGGATGGAGAGGTGAATCCAACCGTGCAATCACTCGACCCACAAAATCAGACCCCAGACTTAGTGCAGTCACCACTACTGCGTGGAACAAATTTGGAGTCCTCTAACAATGAGCAGCCTTCGGTGCACACTGCGTCAAGAAATGGAGATAATGACGTTGTACGTTCGTTGCTTGACCACGGTTTAGACATCGAAGAAAAGGATGGCTTTCGAGAGACTGCGTTGTCTGTGGCGTCGAGTTCTGGGCAACTCGAGGTGGAAAAATTGTTGATTGAGCGTGGAGGAAATGTGAATTCCCCAAACAAGTACGGTTGGACCCCGCTGCTTTGGCGTCATACAACGGGCAACTTGAAGTCGTGCGATTATTACTAAATCATAATGCCGACCTGAACGCACGCAATAGGAACCAAATGTCTGTATTGGACTTTGCCTCGCGCTATGGAAAGTTTGAGATTGCTGAGCTCTTGCTCGAACGTGGCGCAAATGTGAAAGTTCGGAACGGCTTTGGGCGGACTCCAAGACAAGAAGCATTGGCGTGCGGGAAAGGCAGGATCGCGGAGTTACTGTCGAAGCCAAGGTGCTTGTGAAAGGTAGTTCAAAGTCATCTGCGAAAATTTGCCTGCTGAATCTCCTTCAAGTTGCTTAGCTGGTGGCACCTGACTACTGTACGTGTCGCGGCGCTATCATAGACTCATCATGAGTTGCCAGTGTTTGTCAAATGTGGATCAACGCCCGAAATAAAATAGGGCTAATTAAAAAGGTACAAGCTGTCATGAACGACGGTGTAAAGGTAATTTCTGGAGCCTTTCGGACGGCGCCAAGGGAGGCTCTTCACGAGCTGACCAGGGTGCTGCCTGCCAGGCTTTACCTGGAAAAATTGACGCACACTTCCGCCCTTAGGTTGTACTGCGTCCCCCCCACCTCTCAGCTCAGGCGCCGTCTCGGACCTGACTGGGGGGAGGTGTCTTCGGGCGGCCCACACGTCAGCAATGGCGGGGTGGTGACTGTTCCCCCGCTCCCTGGGCCGAAGAAGAGAGCTCTGCGCCCCACAGCCTTGGAGGCACTCGGTGCTCGGATACCTGTACAGGGTCCTCCGCTGATGTCACGGCAGTACCCCCCTGGGAGGTTCCCAACTGGGAGGGTGCAGTGAAGCTTAAGGGGAGATGCACCCCTAAAGACCGGAAAGCAGACGTCGCGGCCCTCTATACGGGTGGTCAGCTTCGGACGCAGAGAGGGTCATCATCCAGATGGCAGCCACGATCTCTAAAAAAGATCGGTTCGAGACCTTATGGTTGCCGGCGTGGCTGCTGTCATGACCACCTTTGGTGGAGGCGGGGAGCTCCAGAACCGGGTCCAGCAATGGTGCCTGGGGACGGAAGTAACCCAGTTTGATGTCGATCTGTTCGCGCTTGCGAAAGCGCCGAGTGGGTTGAGCTCTACTTTAGGACTCGTGCACCCCCCTCCCATATATACATCCTGGGGGGAACTTGTCGGCCCTACAGGACATTACGAATATCCGTACCCTTACGCATCAGCGGACGGTACTTTTATTTCATAAAGCACTGACTTCCCTCGTTTCTCAGCATAGGGACGTCAAATTGTGGCTTACTTGGTCCCCACTGGTCAGGACTTGGTCTCAGGTCACACTAGCACGCAAGGCTGCACTCGGCGCCTGCACCATTACCCCCTGTGCCCTGCTTTCCTCTATCCAATCACCCTCACATCAGAAAGCTGCGGCCCGGAAGCGCGCCTTCCATCTTTGGAAAACCGAATGGCTCGAAAAACGTAGAGCTGATCAACACACCTCGTTCGCTAGGGAATACGCTCTCACGCGGCCCCCGGACGGGAAAACCAT